>OMNN01098852.1:10827-45910 GCA_900302755.1 Chromis chromis | reverse complement strand
GTCAAATGCAGAGAAGGAATTTCCCCAAGGGGATCAATAAAGGTTAGATTATTACATCACATTAAATACAGTTAAGGCCTAAATTATTCACACCAATGCTAGATTTTGACTGAACACAACATTTTAACAACTTGCTTATGTCATTTGCAGCAAAAAGAAACATAAAAATTCACTGATTCAAAATTTTATGAATAATTTCGAGCTTAACTGTGTACTCTGGTTAACAAAAATACAGACAGCCGTGCTCAATGAGGCAAATTAAGCATTTTAAAAATAATTTATTGGTCTTTATGTACAAGGAAAAAAATGAAGTAGAAAACCAAACATGAGTAGAAAAGGCAAATGTACAAGAGAGTATCTTTACACTGCATTGAGGATGTCTGCTGCCCCAGAAATAAAACTTTACTCTGAGTAAACAGGCAATACTTTTAAACTGTACACAGTAGGGAGGGAGCGCTGTCCACCTGCGAGTGAACGTGACACCCGAGTACCACGAGACACACCTGACCGACCGCTCCTCACCCGCAGGAGGGAAACCATAAAACGTCTGAAATATTCATTTCCGTAGGAAATTGTCTCGTATGCTGTCAGCATTAGTTTTTTTGAGCCATAGCGGTTATGTTTCTGATGAGACGGGGGTTTGGGGGTGTGTGTTTTTGAGGTTTTTGTTCCCTCTGCATAATGACTCGAGCGTTCAATCGAAGCAAACCGGTTAAAACAGAAGGCCTCTGGACGTAAAAGTCTTTGGTTCATCAAGTTACCGTTTTCAAGTCAAGTAAAGCTTACAGCGGAGCAGCGTAGTGTGGCTGTAGGCTTGTTCAGGGTGGAGACGGGGGGGCCCACCGGAACGAGGCTGCAACAAGATCGAGTGACAACAGCAACGCCCGTGCCGTGTAGTCATTTTGCCCTTTCGTGTATAGCGAGTGTTCTAACAGTACAGGCAATTCAGGACACAGAAACCGTTCAAGAATCTACAAACGAGAGAACAAAAATGAACCTCTAATATATGATTTGGTCGTGAAAAGCTAACAGCGGGGAGGGCGGAGGAGGGGGGGGGGACAGAAAAGAAGCATAAAAAATAAAGCTGAGTAACATTTCAATACATTGCACAATATAATACTGACATATCCGTGATAAAACGTTTAGTGCTCGTGGTAGAGAGCCAATGCACGACTTTGATGACTAAAATGGGGGACAGTTTATCATCAGTCATAAAAACGAACTGAGCACGTCTCCGTTTATCACTTCAGCAATTATCACTCAGCTAAAATACCAATAAATAATAGTAATAATGAGGACTAATACAATAAAATCAATTCCAAGTTCCACACATTTCGAATACAATGTGGTTCAGAAATGCACACAGAAGCACACGAAACTCAGTCAAGCGGTTCAGGGATGTGATATGCATGTTGGACTGGACGAAGTATAAAGTCCTTATCAGATGTTGAGGGTCAGATTACACAACAAGCTTCCATTGCACAACAACAATCCCTCGATTTAAAAATGATACTGACGTGTCACTTTTAACACTGCTGAAAGGGGGGAATCAAATGATGCTTTTGTAACAAGGGATGGCTACAAGAAGCAGAATGGCTTTAATAACACACTAATCATGTGCCTGGCTGATGATGAGAAACACTCTCAGATGGAGACGAATCGGAAAACCCAAGCACGTTTTAAAAGCTGGATAAAGCATCATATGATTTGGTTTTTGTAGCATGTGTTTGTGCCGCCGCCTTTGAATCACGAACACTGATCTGCTTTGCTTGTTGTCGGGCGGCGGACTGTGGCTCAGGCGCCGGGCTTCGGTAAGGTCGGGGGGCGTCGGTGCATGAAAAATACATGAACGGAGGTACTGATCAGTGGTAAGAAACTAGTCTGCAGTGGATCCTCCTCGGCGATCGTTTTCTTCCACAAGCGAGACTCAAGAGGGACGAGGTCTAATTGATAGAAAAATAATGTCATCTTGTACGCCGTTACATTATCGAAAAAGGTATCACAAAATATTTTAAAATCATATGAGGTATGAAAGTATGAAACACCTCTTGTGCACACATACACTTGCTGTAGGCTCAGACACACTTCAGTGCAGCCTGTAAATGGTTCGAGCTTTGTTCTACATTATGCTTAGCAATGTAGCATGATGATCAGATAGACTCTTTGAACTGATTCTTTCACTCGTCGCATTTACCGAACGAAACAATGGAGCTTTTTGTCTGGACAGTCTTGGAATTAAAAAAAAAAAAAAAGAGAGAGAGAGAGAAAAGAAAAAAGCCTGGTGCTTTCATGTGCTGCTCTACAGCTTCCAAACACCACAAGTGGCAGGTGACCTTTTTTTTCTAACAGCACATTTTGGTGAAAAAAATGAGTCCTGTTAGAAAGGAAGCGTCAGACTGAAGCCTGTCTCTGGTTGTGCTGTGATGTCTTTGTGCCAGTCGGGCCGTCTGTCGCTCTGTCGGTAGCTCAGTATCCACAGGGGCTCTGCTCGACACGAAGGGCAAATCTGGAGAGCGGATAATACTGACTGAAGTAAGAACCTGCAGGAGAGGTACTTTCTGTGCAAACACACACAAAAAACACACACACACACAGGCTCACACACACAAAAATAAAGTCATTTTCCAGTCAGCCACTGCTGCTGCTGCTCCCTCAGGGATCCAAAGTTCACAGGTTTGAGTCCTGAAGAGCCTCCAGGTTTCAGGACAATGTGCAGTCGTAGGCTCCCTCCTCCTCTCCCTGCTCCTCTGTCTGCTCAGGAGGACAGTCCTCAGAGGGGGGACGGGGAAAACCTCCTGCAGGCTCGAGGGAGGGCAAAGCCAGGCCCAGCGGAGCAGCGACTCCCCTGCTGTCCTCCACCCGTGGTACCGCTGCTCCTCCCAGCGCTTCGGAGCCGCTGAGTTTGGAGCTCTGGCTGACGGGCTGGAAAGCTTCGGGCTGCACCTGCTCGGACGCAGAGTCCAACAGCTGCTGCAGCTGTGGCTGGATCAGGTTGAGAAATGGTTTGTAACCGAGGCTGGAAACAGATGGAATAAAATGGTTAGCAAGACAAGACTGAGGTTGTGGTCAAATAGTCTTTTTTTTTGTTTATAAAAGGTTCCCAATCGAGTGAAATGACCAAGAAGTGTCTTAGCGACAGCTGGGATGAGAGCTGGTTGAATTTCCAGAGGGATAAGGTGCTTTAATGCTTCCTTTAGCATATGACACACTGATCCATCCTTTATAAAAAAGAAATGATGTACCACAACATGCACTGCCGCACGACTACGTAGCCTAGTCTAAGTGTCTTTTCCCGTGTCCTGATGAATTCTCCTTCACATATTTCCTTGACCACTTGATGTTTTCCATCGTGGTCAAGTAAAAATGTTAACATTTTTTGATTGATTATTCCACTACAACCAGGGTTTATCTAACACATTAATTGATGCTGTCAGATTACTTACATAATACATTGAGCAGATTCTGATCTTAATATTGCAGTACATAGGCTAATCATTCTGCTTTTACACATTTAGAGAACTTAAAATACATGTTTTACCCACCAGTCAGTGGAGGCCCAGGTATCGACAGCCAATAAGCCATTTTGGACACTCTGCACAGTTTCTGGAGGAACCTCTGGGCTGTCCAGGAAGCTGATCACCTGCTTGATGATGTTTGCATCCCGCAGGATCAACCCAATCACCACACACCACTCCAGACAGCCCGCCTCCTTGAACACATGGAGGAGGTACCTGCAGGATACAGAGAGCGGCACAGCGAATGTTGAATAAAAGCACATAGTTACAGAAGACTGCTGTAGGAATCCAGGAGGAGAGCGTATCTCACCTGAGCTGCACCTGTGACTTGTGTGGGCCTTTGTTGGCCAGCTCCATGGAGATGTGCTCCAGCTCGGCCTGGCTCAGGCTCAAAGTGGAGGAGTTCTCATCGACCATTGTCCAGTCGCCATCCACCACTGAGCTGGTCTCTGTCAGGTCTGTGGCTGAGCCGACGCTGTACTCCTCGACTGGAGGGGTGAGAAGAAAAAGATGAGGTTAAAAAAATACAGAAAAGCTGGTCACAGGGTAAAACAGCAGCAGGCAACTTCAACTGATGAAAACAAAAGTTAGATGAGAACCGTGACTGTGTGAGGGCCTCTTTAGGAGAGGGATTAACTGCTCAGGTCTTGTTACCTTTGTTGGTGAGAAGCGACAGGAAGGCGTCATGTGTCTGTGGTGAGTGTTGGTTGGAGTGAGCTGATGAGGCTGTGTCCGTGTCTTTGGCCCTCTGCCCGAGTCCGTCCATCCAGGTGTGGTTGGTGGGAGCTGTCGGGGGCGGTGCCGTGTCCATGTCGCTGTTCAGCAGGCTGTCAGCTGACTGGGACTTCAACAGCCGAGTGCTCAGCACTGAGAGTAACGACAAAAAAACAGCATGAAGTTTGCTGATAAAGCAACTTAAAATTTAATTAGTATGTCAACTGAGGCAGGAGAAACCTCAGTTCACATGTTGACAGGCTATTGTGTTCCTAAACCTTTGAAAGGCTTATTTATTTCATAAATAGCCAGAATTACACCATTTATCAGAGCCAGAAACTGCAAAAACAGGAAGAATCCTCTGATGTTCAACTTTCCCACAGTCATTGAACTTTGTCATGTGCAACTTTCGGTTTCATCGGGAACATTAACCAAATCTAAGCTTAAAACTATGATATTTCATCAAAATCACTTCATTCTACATGACTCATTTAAAAACTTGGCAGAAATAAAAGGGTTAGGGTTGGCTGTAACCAGATTCTACAAAAACTACAAAATATTCTGAGCTGAACTTTCAGCCACGAGTGACTAAGCTGCGACTAACAGTCTCATGACAAGAATTCAGTGAGTTTTCAACTGAACTATGTTGAGCCACAGGCTGTGCAGACACAGAGCGGAAAGGAGACATGAATGGAAACAAATTAAAACTATAAGTAGTAAAATATCTGTAGTGTGTTAGCAACACCTGTGGGCACAAATTCAACTTTCATTATGTTTGGTTTGTAGCATTATAACCTTGTTATAATGAACAAAATAAACTTTTGAGTTCTCTCTACTTCTCACCATGGTTGTTTCCATACAGGTGCAGGAATTTATATTGTAGTGAAATATGAGCCAACAGTGAGTAAAAATGTGACTGGAGCAAAAAACACCAAGAAACTACTTGGATATCAGAGGGTAAGTAGACAAGAATATAGGAATACAGTCGTCCCTCGCCATATCGCGGTTCACTTTTCGCGGTCTCACTGTATCGCGGATTTTAAAATTATATATAAAATACGTAGCATACAGCAGATGAGTAGATGCACGTATGGAAAACGCAGCTATGCCCGCTTCCACTTGAGCTAGTCAGTCGCTGATTGATTGGCGGTTGATTGGAGCCAGCCAGAACCTGCAGTCCCACACGGTGAGTGTTTACTGGAAATAACCGTCAGAGAACCGGTGACAGTCTGTAGGATTACCCGTAACATCATCATCAGTTTACTGGTAAGCAGCCGGACGTCCTCCTGTCGGTGTGTTCAAAATACGGCAAAGTTTTTCCGAAGTGGGCGTTTCAAGTGGATCGCTGCGTCGCTAGTTCCATTATCGGACACGGCTATAGAAGCTTCTGTATAGGTCGAAGTGTTTAACAGCATAGGAAGTGTTTATAAGAGTGTGGGAAAGGTTAATAACAGTGTGGGGAGGGTTTATAAAGCCTTGATATATATATAAATAATGAAATAAATATAAGGTCGCTACTTTGCGGATTTCGTCTATCGCAGGGGGTTCTGGAAACTAACCCCTGCGATAGATGAGGGATTACTGTATAGGCTATTCATATCCTCAGGACATTTAAACTGCAATAACAGGTGTATATTAAGCAATTTAAATCAAATATGAGTATTTATTTTGGCTTCAATATCAGAGCATTTTTATGTTTGCATTATTGACTAGTCAGCATAACTTCAACATTTAAAGTGAAGTGTTTAATGATGTCTGACTTTGTTTACTCACCTGTGCGGCAGCGTCCGTTCTTCAGTGGCGAGCTGAGGCTTCCCACAGGAATAACAGGGAACGGCCAGAGAAAATCCTTATGGAGTCTCTTCAACGCGGAAACAAAATCCTCAACTCGGGCCACTCGGTTTCGCTCGCGGCACAACCAGCCAATGAGCTCGAAGCCCAGCTGTGCAGAAAAGCATCCCAGGTCACGGAGGCGCACCTGCTCCAGGAGGTGGCGGGCGTGGCGCCAGAGCATCATATCAATATACATGTTCTCTGCGCACTCCACATCCCGTCTGGAAGGAGAATGGAAAAGTAGAGGATGTTAGAGTGAGAACATTTGGAACAAAATGGAATAGCACCATTCACAGTCTAATATGTGTGTGTCTGTACCCTTTAGCAGAAGCTCCAGTGGGCATACTGAAGGTCTTCTGCAGGTTGAACTTTCCTGTTGTGACGGAGTCGGCAGACTGAGACAAGCTGATGCTGCGATTTCTAAAGAACTCGAAACCTGTTGAGCTGGGTTCCTAAAGACAGATACAAATGCTCATGTTTACAGTTTTGACATTGTATGTGGGTACAAAGCATAAAGGAGGTCAAGTACATCTGACTGGCCACAACAAATTTGACATTAGCAATCACATGTGTGCTTTCAAGTATTTGCTATGATGTAAGTGTTATTAATGACTATATTTCTGCTGATCTTACTGCATGCATATTCATGTCAAATGGATTACAAATTAATCACAGATTTTGTACAATATTATCTGCATCCATACTAAGCCACTAAAATCTGATTTTGAAATTGGCTTGAAAAAAGTGCATCCTTTTAATAGAGCTCAATAGTTTGGGCTTCTAAATGTAGACAGATGAAAATGATGAAACATCAGTGATACATAAAATGTTCATATGTGTGTATGAATGTATGAACACAGGTACGACCTCAAAGCCAGGTTGACTGAAAAAGTGGAAAGAAAGTTGTACTTCAATGATCTGAAGCAACTCACCTGAGTAGTGGGTGTCGGAGGTGGAGTCTCCATCTCCCCTGAGCCGATGGCTTTGAGGAATCGGATCATGTGCCGGCAGAGGTCCCACTTTCCCTGCTCAAGTGCCGTGTTGAAGAGAAGAGTGGCATGCTGTCTGCTCACAGCTGGAACCTCCATGTTCTTTATTGGAAAAGAGAGGAAGGAAAGGATTGAGGATAAAAATGTTTAATAACCCCTGCATTATGCTATAAAAAGTTAACTGAACAGGTGCATGCAGTGTGTGTTAACATGTGCGTTCAATCCCAGTCGCTACCTGCAGTATAATCAGATAGGAGGCTGCTGTGTCCAGATCTTGAGCCATGAGACACTCCTCAAACAGATCTTTGGGGTTTCCCACAGCTGCAAACAGGTAGTTCCACAGGGCGTACTCTGTCTTCCTGGCACAGTGGACGATGGTCTGGAGGAAAAGGGGGAATTCTGTGATGAACTTGGCCACGGTGGGCAGCAGAGGGTCGGGTATGGGCTCCCGCGATGTCGCCTCTTCTTCCAGCACCACGTGAACCATGAGCTCCATGACATGGGGGAAGTAGGGGAGGGAGGCACATGACTGAGCCAGCATCAAAGCCTGAGAGAGGAAAGAATGAACTCAGTGACTTTCTAGGTGCAAATAACCTCATGATATGATTTCTTACACGGTCCACAGAATGCAAACAAAAGGACTGAAGTTTGTGTGAGTGAAGTGTGCTTGGATTGGAGTTTATATGAGACAGGTTTCCCCACATACCTGTTCGCCCAGGTTGCGAACCAGGAGCTGCCTCAGGATGTGGTGGAGGTAGATCTGGGAGGTTCTCTCCACGGTGCAGTAGGGGAACAGCGCCTCCAGTGGCTCTGAGGATCCCTGCAGCCCGTCGTAGAGCACAGTCTCATTGGTTGCCCCCAGCACCAGGGCGTCCTCGAACAGCACGGCCAGGGGGTAGATGTTGATGTGGAAGGGCAGCATTATGCGCCTGGAGAGGAAGGAGTGGGGCTTACGGTGGTCTCGGGGGAACAGTGGCAGCCAGACTTTCATGCCTGCCTCTCCACAGGACAACCACAGGGCCTCCAGCAGGTGGCGCTTCTTCTTGTTGGAGCGACAGGTGGTCCACACGTTCTCCACACACTGGGCCAGCACCACAGGAGGGCAAAATGGTAGCTAGTGGAGAAAGACAGACTGTTAGAGGGATTTCCTAAATAAATGCTGTTATAGATGCTTAAAGTTTGTGGAAGAGTAACTTTTCTCAACTCTAAAAAGTGATGATTCCTGGTTCTGACTTTTTTGCTAACAGGTGGAGAGCCACAGATGACTTTGAGATGATATGAGGCTGCAGATTTAATAAAACTAGCACAACTGACGAGACCAAAAACTAATTAAAGTGTGATTACGGTTTATTTGCAAGGAGATCAAGGTGAATAGAACATTTTACAATGCTAGAGACAATAAAAGGTTTCTGCCAAAGATGTGTCTGTTAGGCTAAAATTGAGAAAATCCAGGAGAGGTGTTTGGACTCACCAGCTTCTTGTTGACAGCAGGCGTCTCTTTCTCTCGTACCTGCGGCCCAGAACGGTCCCTCTGTAGCATGATCAACTGGCCAGCCAGATTCAACATGATGCTCTCAGCCATGCAGGCCTGATATGGACACATTACAGAAGTATTAACACACCTGTAGTTATAGCTGGGTGACTGTGTGTGACTGTGTGTTCCTGTGTTACCTGCTGCGGGGCTTTTAATGTGATGCCAGTCTCCGTGCGCACAGACGTGAGCGTGACCGAGACCACGAGGGCTGGATGAGGGATGTAGCGAGACATTGACACCTCCTGCAGCAACTCCACACTGGCTGATGGATTTGGACTGGAATGGCAAGTACACACATTGTAAGTTAAAATCACAACTTTAATGACAGCAAAGAAAACAACACAAGAACTTGGAGCACTATTTTAACCCAAGTGTTGTTGAAAAGGCTTTCAATTTGACAGATTCATTATAACATTAAAAGATGGAGCATTCTGAAATATTCCCTGATTAAATTTACTCCATGTGCCTGTCTGGAAAGTCACTGAAATAAATGGTCACTAAAAACATTGAAGTAATCTGAAATCTTTCAGTTAAATTACATTTTTTATCTCCACCAACGAGGTGGAGCCTTGGTAGAGATAAAAATGTAATGCTTTCATTGCTGTTTGTTGGTTTGTTTAATCAGTAAAAACTACCAGGCTGATAAAACTTGGTGGAGAGGTGGAGCATGAGTAAACGAATAACCTATTACATTTCGGAGTAGAACCAACTTGTTTTAGAGCAATATCCAGATCTTTACAAAGGGTCTGATTGCAGACTCACATATCAGAGAAGAGTGGACTATTGGCCTTGGCAGAGTTCTGCGTTTTCCCAGTGCCCTTCTATTTGAAAAAGTCCTTTAGTTCTGTGGCTGGCATGAGTCAATGTCCCAGCCAGATGAAAAAGCAGAGGCCCAGTTCTGGCACGTGATTGGTTTAATGTCAAAAGCTTTTACTAAAGCCTCTTTTCCCAAGGGAAAATGTAGCTGAGTAACACTATTACCTAACAATACCACAGCTATTGATGCCAGGGATTTCCCTGCTGCTGGAATGTGTCAAAGGAAAAAACTGTGATTCCAATTTAGGAAAGACACCATCATTTCTGAACAGTACTTGTTTGTTTTGTAGTCTTAACACTTTAGCCAAAATTCTTCATCAGGTACTTTATTCTTTATATTACAAAGCACAGAAAATAATATGCTCCAAGTAAAAGGCTAGAAGACAAAGTTAGATTTAAAAAAATGCCTGGCATATTGCAAACAGATGAGACTATCCTTGGAAAAAGATTAATGTCATTGTGTGTTATGGAGCTCTGAGGTTAAGACTGGGGCCCACCTGTCGTTCCTCCTCTCGATGCTGTAGAGGCAGATGGAGCAGTCAGCTCTGAACAGGATGACCATGTCTCTGAAGACGTTGAGCAGCAGAGTGTCTGAGTGCAGCTTTGTGACCGAGGCAAAGGCATTGTCCAGGTTGGATGAGCGTTGATAGAGCCTCAACTATCGTCAACAGATCGAGAAATCACAATGAGATACAACTACACATCTAGAATCATGATAGATAGAATGAAATACACAGATTTATTAGAAACAATAATAAAGTAAGTGGTGCTCTATTCTCACCTGCTCTTGCTGGTCTATAAAATTGTAACAGGCCACCACCACAAAGTCGTTCCACCAAGCCAGACCTCCCGTCACCGTCATGTTCTGCTCCTACAGAGAGAGACAACATCATTTACATGGATGCAAATAAACAATTGTCCAAACAAAACATTGACTCTTAAATTTGACAACATGGATTTCATTGGTACTTCTACAGCTATAAGTTATTCCTGGCAGAAAAAAATAAATAAATAAATAAAATCTATATATATATAATTACCCTAGCTCTATTACAACACTCTCCAGTTACCAGTTGTTTACTGATAGCTCTACTGAAACCAATTTATATTGATTGTTATCCTTCAACAAACAGAACCAACGTACCTGAGTGATATTCCCAAACAGCTTCCATTTCCTTGTGAATAAGGAGTAGTGTGCAAAGCCCCGCCTCCCTGCTACAGCCATGCATTGGCCTGCTGTGTCTATGGCTGCAAACTGTGTAGACACACACACATACACACAGAGTCATCCATAAGGCAAACAGTATGACAGTTTCAAGTGTTGACACAGAATACATCTGAAGCCATAAAACTTAACACAGCGATGATAGTTTAACTGACATTTTCTATTTGCTAAAATTTGTTTGCACAACCATATATCACATAAAATGATGTTTGCAGGCCTACAACAATAAACCCTCATGAACAAGAACAGGACAAACTCTTTTATTGTACATTTAGCTCCTGTATCTTGCAGAACAATAATTCTGCTTATGTACACACAGTTGAGATTGCAGCAGGAATCCTTGACTTTGTAAACACAGGATTATCACAGGTTTTAGTCTGTGTATGTACCCCTCCAATGAAATCACATGCAACATCAGAAATTTTAGCACTAAAGTGGTAGAACTTTAAAGACAGTTTCATAGATGTTTCTGTGTATTGACAACTTTCCTGAAACTTCACCTGATGGACCAGTAAACAAAATGACAAACACACACTTACCCGTATAGGCCAGTTGCTCTCTAGGTATGTGCTGTGAATCTAGGGGAGAACAAAAAACAAGATCTAAACATCATATCCATTGCACTGAATGAAGTGTGGTGGTGATGTATTAACGCAATGAGCTGTTAACTCTATTTACTGCCCTACTGTCCATTTGTATGTATTATCAGGGAGTTCTGTTTGTCTTTTATCATCCAGAAAAGACTATTATGCTCAGAAAGCTGTTGTCAGTGCATTAATTTTGCATTAATGAATGCATCCCAAACACTAACCACACACTATACACCGATTAGCTACAACATGATGACCACTGACAGGTGAAGTGAATAACATTGATCATATTGGTACTATGTGGTGTTCTGCTGGAAAACCTTGGATTTTGGCGTCCGTGTTGATGAGACTTAGACACCCAAATAAACATTGTCCCAGAACAAGCACACTCCCTCATGCAAATGGAAATCCTAAATGTCTCTGGCCTACCCCCGCAGGAAAATGCACCCCACCACATGGCAAAAACATCAAACATTCAGGAACATCTTGAGGAACATGACAATGGCCCAAGATGTTGATATGACCACCAAACCTCCTAGACCATATTCTGATCAAGCATCAACAGGATGCAATGGAACAAGTTTGATTGATAGAGGCCCAACTGCACAAGCCAGAGTACCCAAAGGATCCACTGCCAACTTCCTGGTGCCGGAACCCAGAGAACACCCTGAGAGGGGGGGCCAACACAATATTAGGCAGGTGGTTATAATGTTATGTCTGATTGGTGTATACTTGTTAATTTGCAATAGGTAGGAGATGTGTGTAGACAGGTTACAGGATGTCGGTTTCCCAAATGTCAGATTTTGTTGGTGATTTTCAAAACTGATGTTTTATCTTTACAGACATCACAAGCACCTGTGCAAATATCAAGCAGTAATCAGTAACAGTTATGCTAATATTTGTGTATACAGGGATATGCATAATCAAATCTCTCTGTGTCGCATGTAAATCTCATACGATCAAAACTGGGATAAGCCTCCTAACTGGGATATCCAAACACACTCGCTGAGGAATTGCATCTTGCTAGTGTTTTTTTTTTGCTCTTGGAGCAATAAAACCGTTGTGCCTAATTTAACACATTTGAGCAGCGGTGGAACTGCAGGGCATGCATCACTGCCACCTCTAAACCAGATTAGGCTGTCAAATATGCTTTTAGAGTATTTGATTTTTTTTTTCTCCCCTGCCTGTCATTGTGATTTAGAGCTGTGCTGTTTCCGAAACTTTTCTTGTTTTTGTGAAAGACTCTGCATACATTTCGCTTAAGAAGATATTGTTTCCATATTATCCTCGAGTCTTCACTCTTCACAGCGCTTCCCCTAACCCTGTTGTACTGTAATTTGGAACGGCTGCGGTGGGAGAACTAAATGCACTAAATGTTCACACTTTTTCTCTTCTTTTCTGAAATGCGTGATGGGCCCTAAGTACGAACATCTAGCAATTTAATTTTGACAAGATCATTAAGAAATAGAGTTCTCGATAGATTCTACTCAGTTCCTGATTAAAGCTGAAGGCACTAATGGGTGATTAGGAGAATGAATAGCATTCATTCCAAATGTGTGGATGTTAATTTGGAGGCGTGATCTATGTGCAGTGTTTAATGTGTAGGGAGATGTATGTGCGGCTTTATTTCAAGCGCAATTACTTTTTTCATCTTTTTTCTCTTTATTTCCTCGGCCCTGCTTACCTTGTACTTTTAATCCCAAAGTATGCTCAGGAGTGAAATTCCATCGCTCTGGTTCCTAATGGTGTCATGAAATTCTCATTTGTAATAGCCCCCAGAGGATGGATACATATGCAACCCTTGGTGTTTTATGTTGCTGTCATGGGCCAAGAGTCAGGAACAAGGCGGATATACAGTGTAAAAAGGAAGAAAAAAAAAGTAATCTACACACTGGTACTAAATGTGACATTTTATTGCTTCTTTTAACTTTTTTATATATCCAATAATTACTCAATGGACAAATTATAATGTTTTTAATGCACTTGTAATCGCATATCAGCTGCCATTGGGGTAATTATAGTAAAAACATCAAAGTCAATGTAGTTTCTATTAAGGTTTGCTGCCTACTTCTGTAAGTGTAGCAGATCTCTTGGCCATTGTGCTGCCATCATAGAATCGCCACAGAAGAACCGACTGAAAATAATTTATCTGAAATACAGATTCTCTTCCCACCCCTCCTTCAGCCTTTGTGTCTTTGGAGAGTTGTCCGAGCAGAAAGAGCAAGTAGCTCGTGGGCTGCGCTAATGGCTAACCTTAAGAACTTCCATTCAGCCGCAGAGTGCTGCATGACAATTCTGAATTACAGATGACTATTCCCTCAGCTCTGCCTTGGTGTGATGAATGGCTCCAATCTGTGCTCTCCTGAGGAAGTTAACATCACATACACGAGATACAGTAAATGGATGAGAGACTGGAGAGCTTTTCCACAGAATGCTGAATATGTGGGACTTTGTCTGGAACGCACATGTGAACAGTGTATACTGTACATTTATCCTGGGTTTTTTTTGTGTGTTCTCCCTGTAGATTTAAACTGTTATCATCAGTGTGTTTTGTAAAATCCAAAAGTGTCTCCAGCACAGGGAGAACGCTGATGTACCCTTATTTCAGCATTAATTGATACCCTTTGTGTGGAAACAGTGTTTATTCCATCCTCAGACAGAGATCTTAATTAGATAACACAGTCTTCCCCCTTATGAAGAGGCTAAATATGATTTTAAAAATCCCATAATTAGAAGCAAAGAACCCCTTGATTACTGTTGAGTCTCTACGGGTGGCTGATGATAATGCTGGATGGCGAATTGTGCTGCCGGTCATCAAACAACCTTTGAGCAAAACTAACGGCTTAGCATACAAACCGACACTCTGCCGACCTTTCACCCCCTCCCTTCACTAAGCTCAGTATTACAGAGTCTGTTATTTCCATAATTGCTTCGGCAATTGTTGGTGTATAAAAACAGAGATGGGAAAACACATCCTTGAGGCAGAAATTAAATGCAGAAAAGAAATAAAAAGCCTGAAATGAGTTTAAGGGTCTCCTAAATGTCGAAACACATCATTTAATAAGCTTAAAGTGGCATCCTCCGTACGTACCTGGTCTCTCTACAGATCGATCCCATGTCTCCATCTTGTGTATGGTGGTTTTTAAAAAAATATATTTGTAAAAAGATATTTTAGTGCCGATAAGAATGTAAGTGACACAGTTTTTAGGCACCCAGTTACACAGTCATGAACAAAAGTTTACATACACTTGTAAAGACCATGTACACCATTCAGGCATAACATTATGACCATCTGCCTAATATTGTGTTGGTCCCCCTTATGTGGTCAAAAATGCTCTGAACCATTGGGTATGGACAAGAGGATCTCTCAGGGTGTCCTATGGGGTCTGGCACCAGGACGTTGGCAGTGGATCCTTTGGGTACTCTGGCTTGTGCAGTGGGGCCTCTGTCAATCAAACTTGTTCCACTGCATCCTGTTGATGCTTTATCAGAGGTCTAGGAAGTTTGGAGGTCAAATCAACATCTTGGGCGATTGTTCCTGATTGTTTGATGTTTTAGCCATGTGGTGGGGTGCATTTTCCTGCGGGGGTAGGCCAGTGAGATTTGGGATTGCCATTTGCATTTCCAGCAGAACACCACATAGTACCAATACGATCAATGTTATTCACTTCACATGTCAGTGGTCATAATGTTGTGGCTTATCGGTGTATGTCATGCCAGTGTTTAGTTTTCAATGACTCCCGGACTTTTTTGTGATGGAATGATTGAAACACATGTGTCTTTGTCACAAAAAACAATCATGCATTTGGGTTCTTTCATAGATTTATTATAGGTTTTGTGGAAATATGAGAAAATCTGCTGGGTCATACGTCAAATATACACACAGCAACTCGAATTATCAGTTTTGGTGACGTAGAAAGCAAGTCAGAAATAAAACAGGCCAAAGAAAGATACAAAAAGAGACTTAACAATGTGAGAGATGTTTGGAAAAGCATGAAACTCACCATTAAGTCCAGAACAATAGAAATAGTAATGTTAGCTAGCTGTTTATTAGAAGTAGAAAAATTCAGGTAATTTCATTATATCTTTTAAAAGATATATTTAAAGGGGAATATATGTCTTGTCCATGTAAAGACTTCCAATGACTCCTATAACTTTGAATGTTCTTAGTGCCATGACCTCTTAACCTCTCATGAGTAATTATTATTGACTACAGCTGGTTACTCCATGGAGCCAATTTAAATAGGGCCCATTTTATACACTCATTACACTCAGCCTCAATCATTGCAGTGGGGAAGTCTGATGAGCTCAGCAAAGATCTGAAAAATGCAAATCACTGACAAGTCAGGAGAGTCACTCGGAGCCATTTCAGAGCAGGTACAGATCCCAAAATCATCTGTGCAAACAACTGTGAGTAGAAAGTGTATTGTACAGTTGTGTCCAGTTGAAAGACTGGCCTTCCCAAAGTCCTGACTTAAACCCCATGAAGAACCTGTGGACTGTGCTGAAGAAGCAAGTCTGTGTCAGAAAGTCAACAAATGTAGCTTTTATCGGACCAATTCTGACAAGAGGAGTGGTTAAAGCACCTTGTTGAGGTCACAATGGCCAAAGGACATTTAACCGAACATTAGTATTGCTGTATGTATATTTTTGACGCAGCAGATTTTGTCATATTTCCAGAAGACCACTAATAAATCTATGAAAGAACCAAAATGCAAGATAGTTTTTTGGTTGTTGTTTTTTTTGTTAGTTTTTGTGAGAAAAATGCATGTGTTTCAATGATTCCATCAGAGCAAACTCAAAGTTATAGGAGTCATTGAAAGTCTTTACATGGACAAGACATATATTCCCCTTTAAATATATCTTTTAAAAGATATAATGAAATTACCTGAATTTTTCTACTTCTAATAAACAGCTAGCTAACATTACTATTTCTATTGTTCTGGACTTAATGGTGAGTTTCATGCTTTTCCAAACATCTCTCACATTGTTAAGTCTCTTTTTGTATCTTTCTTTGGCCTGTTTTATTTCTGACTTGATTTCCCTCTGCATGTCTGTATTATAAGCTTTGTTAAAACTGACCACATGAGGCATGCAATTGCTTTTGTGACTAATGCCGAAGAAAAATCATAACTTTTTTTTCTCTGTCGTCAGGGACCTTTCAGAGCAAGATCTGTTTGTCAGGGTCTGTTGTTAGAAGTGAATTTGAACACTGTCCAATTTGTGAGGCCAGAATACTGTTGAAGGCCAAGAAGAACCGTTTTCACACAAGTCTTTATGTATTTCACCTTTCGGCACAAAAAGGAAAAGAACATTGTCATTTCATGGTTCAATTGTAAAACATTTATTTCCAGAATTTTCTCTGACATTTGATGTACTAACAGAAAAAAAAACATAATCAATGAGTTTAATTCAAAAGGCACAATTCTGCTGGATTTGGTGAGATGGACTATATCCATATATATATAGTCCGATACTAGCAATATTTAAGTACAAAGCCAGCAGCTTTACATTTATTGTCTGGACCGAGGTGATAAACAACTGTGAGAGATAAAAGGCATAAAGGTTCACATACCTTTCACAACTCTGCATCCTGGAGGCAGAAATGTTCACATAAAGTTATAATCCGGAACAACAATACACCGCCACCTTTGTGTGTTTTCCCCCTCATGCCCGATGACCCAATTCCAGCGAACAGGGCTGCCTCTGGGTACGAGTCGCCGTCCGTGTCGGTCAATCAGGTTTCAGAAACAACAACACATACGCTTCCCTGTAACGTATATATCGCTGTATCTAGACACCTGTGAATACTGACAGCAATGGAAACTCTTTACATACATTCCCACCTTTCTTTTTGTGTGTTTCCTAATTCAAATATTCCTCAGAGAAATGATAGTAACAAACTGGTTTAACTGTTTGAACTTTGATTTATTTTTTTTGTTTAGCAGAAACACACCAAAACCAACAGACAACATTTTCGCTGTATGTCATTACACGCCCACCAACAATCCCACGCAGATACACAGAACCTGAGGAATCGCAGATGAGTCAGGCTGGCCGTCAGTGAAAGTGGTGCTCCACAAACTGTGAAATAATTTAATGTGAGCCTCCTTATAGTCTTCATTTTATACCGACAAAAGTGTTATATCAATACTCACTAAGGAGAAACAGCAACGCTTGCTGCTCTGAGAAAAGTGTTGAAAACCAAACACATTTTCAGCATGTGGGTCATGTCTTAGAGTCGAAGTTGATTGTTGGGTTCTAGCCCCAGCAGCCAAATCCTGCCAAATATCCAAATGCTTCAATAATGGCTGTTAATAGCAACAGTCACTATGCATTCATCTTTATGTACCGCTCATGTGAGGGGTAAATGCTTTTTGTTGTACTCCAACATCTTATGTCGCACTCTGTAGGATGCAAAAGGCTATAATGACAGTCACAGCAATGATACATTACTAACTTGTGAAATTCTGCTGTGGGAAAAAAATTTACATAAAAAGCACCGGCTTCTGGTTTCTGTTTCTCTGAACACAAAATGAAGTTTTCTTTCATTTTTCTTTTGCAGTGTTTTCACTCAGGAGGAAATGGAATCTCCGATTATCGCAGTATATTGCAGCTGTGCAGGGTGTCACTTTCCTGATGTTTTTTTTTTTTTTTTCATGAATATTTTGCTGACAGTCTGCCAGGTTGACTAGTGTATTACCACATAGGATGGCCAACCAGAGAACAAAAGTAGGAGAAAACATATATAATATTACACTGAATTTACTGAGAGATGAGTGTGATGAAGCAGAAAGTGGTGACACATTGCTCCTGGCAGTGTTAATAAAAGATCCTTGATCATATTTTCATTGACTGTGCGTCTCAGAAACTTGTTCCAATATTGTCGAATAAGAAATTTAAGCACTATATAAAACAATAAGCTGACTTTTTTGTGTGTGTTTTTCTTCAATACTGCAATTGTCAACCAGCGTTTCCCGTCAGCATTGTGCTTCGCCTCCAACACATGAGCTGAGCCAGCAGAAAAGTGCCACCTCTTTGTTTTGTTTGTGCCATAATCTCTTGTTTACATCCGAGATGGATAATGCAATCCAAATCATGACAGTAGGCTATTAAGCTATTAATTATAAGTAAAATTGCATTTTTAATTGAGTCCTGCTTTGTAGAACGCTTCTGCTGTTGTAGCATTCATGCTTGATTACTGTAGTAGTGCTTATGCTGGAGGAAATATAATTCATTAAAAATGCACTTCATAAATTAAATGCTGTACTGTAAATTAGCCAATCTAAAGTCAGGATATTGGAGCCATTGTTCTCCTTCAGATTCCTGTCCAGAGTCTGTGCTCTTAGGTAAATGTAATTTGTTGGGCTGCAGGGTTCTGAAGTTGGACTGAAACTCTTAAACAACAAAGTGTTTGATGAAAGCTCATTATAATACCTGTCCAAATGTCTCTATGGACTCAATGTCATTCCAAGATTCTTACATGATATATTTGTGCATCTCGATGCCCCTATGATTAGAGGAGCTACCACTGCTCATTTACCACATTTAACTTAATCAAGTTAATTATTCTGGAATAGACAATTCCCCACACACACATACATTCCTTTTCATTGCTTACACTTGTTGTTGGCCTGGGGAGGGACTAGATGTACACGTCTTCTCCGATAAACATGAAATCCCCTGGTGTTCTTTTCCACTTGTCAGCGTGCGGCTTCACCAGGAGAGCAGAACACATGTGGAGGATTGTTTGTTGCATGAAATAACAACGGCACAGATCTCCGTGTCAGCTGGCTTTGTAGTGCGATGATTTGTGGTAATGTTTTTAAGCGGGCATTTGGCAGGATAGTCACATAAAGTCCTCCACATTTTTTTGTACAGTATCAAATAAGATAATTGACTTTAATTATTCTTTCTTTGACTCCCTTCCTCCAAATCCCAATGCCCATTTCTCCCCTCTCATCTTCCCCATCATACTCTCTTTGCCTCCTCGCTGCCTTCTGATCCTGATTAAAATGCACATTCTGACCCCTGAGCCCAACTCTCTTCTTCCCTGCTCCTAATCTATGCCTCCCTCCTCACCTCCCCTCCTCTCGGCGTCTCCCTCCCACCGCCTCTCCCTCTTACTCTGGATTCCTTTTTCTTGCAGTGTCCTGAGGGGCTGAGGCCAATGAAGGATGGCTCAGGTTGCTATGACTACTCCAGGGGCATTGACTGCACGGATGGCTTCAATGGAGGCTGCGAACAGCTGTGTCTCCAGCAGCTCGTGCCTCTTGAAGATGACCCCGGTTCTAGCAATGTGCTCATGTTTTGCGGGTGAGAATATGGGCTGAAAATGAAGGTTTCTCGTGAAATAGGCTCAAACATGAGTGATGTTTCAATCAAGGAATTCCTTAAAAAAAATAATTAAATAACGAAAATAAGCAGTGACTTCAAAAAAACCAAAAGGCCTTGCAGCTGGTCGCCGGTGTTACACTGTGGCATTTTCAACAGTTCTCAGTTCTTTACTCAATTGTCCCAATGTGGAACAAGAAAACATTTCCCACACCATTATAAAAGCCTTCTGGGCCTATAAACCAGGTAGAATGGATCAGTGGGTTCAAGCTTTTATGTCAGGTTTGTGTTTGTGTCGGGGGCATTCCACCACAACCAGCCTTTCTATACTTCCAGCTATGCTTTCTGCTAGTTCATTACTGCAACATACTTTCTGTTTTGTTTTGATATACTCCATCTTTGGGTATTAATACGTCAAGAATGTTGTTAAGTTGCTCTGCTTTGCATTATATATATATAACTCCAACTTCTTGGCCATTTTTGGGAGACGGTGATGAAAGTTGCTTAATTCCTGGGTCTAGTGGTGCAAAGAAACTGTATGCAGATTCTGACAACTTTTGGGGGTTTTTGGAAAGTGGGAACAGAAGAAACATGCCGACATGTGAAGGATATGTTAATTCTGCAGTCAGGTCCATAGTGTAGAATGTCATTGTTTTTCCCAGAACATAAGGTGCCCTTACACTGTGGGTGAACATGCCAACATCAGAATACAATTTCTCAAGTATCCCCAGTCGAATTCATATAGAATTCAACAAGAGCAACTCTGGAAGATGAATTTATTTTTTGTCTTTTGTGTTTTTGTCATTGGACAATCACCAAACCAAGAATAATACTTTATTTGTTTAATCATTTAGCGGTCAAGCTGTAAAGTGGGGATGCAGAAGAATGAAAGGGCTTGTTGCTTTTTAAAACTGGCTCCTGGAATTAAAAGATGAAATTAATAACGTATGCTGAACAGTATTGTTCTTGCTCCGTAATTAGGGAAACTGTTGGTTTACAGAAAAAGGAACTGGCTTTGCCTTCTTGCCACAGCAAGACGCCGCTCCAATAACAACAGAGCTTTCCTTCCTACTGAGGCGACAAGACTTGATCAATTGCACGAGCCCGAACCTCAGCCCCGGCTAACAGCAGTGGATACTCAGCCTCGTCTGTAAGGTAGCATTGTGCAGAAAAAAATGGAGGCGGTATGATAATTGTGACTAACTGCAGAGTCTGCGGAATTCTGCTTCATTGGAATCCGTTTTAAAACTGTTTCCAGCAGGGCGCTCGTGTCCACAGTCTCCACAGTGATAATGGCAAGTACACTGCTTTTCGCAAATGAAAAAGGCATTTTGTCAAAAGCTACCACAGAAGGAGCCAGACTGATTACAAAAGGTAACAACCTGGAATTAGCAGTGTGGCACAGCCAGGATTCGTGGTTGGATTTAGCTGTGTGAGTGTCTCAAAAAAAACAGGTTAGAAATTGTTTTTGGCATGTTCATTTCTTATGCACCTGTGCACATGTATCCTTCTTTCATCTCACATGTAAATAGGTTTACATAATGTTGCCTATCATACGTTGCATTGACAGCTTTTTCCTCCTCCTCAGGTGCGTGCAGGAGTACAAGTTGGCAGGAGACGGGCGCTCCTGCCTCCTGCAGTCAGACAATTGTGAGGGACCAAAATGCCCAAGGCAGGATGTCCACTTCAATGACACCCTGTTTGGTGAGATGCTGCATGGATACAACAACAAAACCCAGCAAGTCAACTTGGGACAGATTTTCCAAATGACCTTCCGGTAACTAGTGTGCAATTACACGCACTACACTTACACAAATGCTCATTGCCCATTGTCGGAATAACATCCACATTTTTTTCCTATATTACTAGTGACTAAACAGTATAGTGTTATTGCCTTTTCTTTAATCTTTTCTAGACCTCTATCTTGTCTTTTTGTGCTATTTTTCTCTCTCTTCTTTGTCTTTTTCCTGTCTATTTTGAAAAGCATTGTTTTCATTACATTCATCCACGCATGTAGACACTCACAATCCTCCCTCGAGATCTGTTGTTTCACTGTTTTACCGCATCTCCGAAGACACCTCATCTGGAGTAACGGTTGTCTCTTATCAGTTTTGGGTTGTAGGTGAGATAGGGAAGGCTTGAAACCTCAGCGGAGCATCTCCGAGAATCAGCAGTCAGGGTTTGCCGCTGGGTTGCTGCATCTGTGTTTGCACAGATGTGTGTGTATGCGAGTGTATATGTGTGTGAGGGAAAGAGTGAGAAGGGTATGAGGGAGTAACGGCTGAGTGAGGATTGAGACTTATCCCATGGCAGTTCTCCTTAAACTGTCAGGCCTCTGAAAACCTGGCTCACTCTGATAAGTCATATGCTGTCTGTGATGAAACGCTCGGCGGCGAGAGATGATGAGGGCCTATCTATGCACGAATAGGGTACATGCAGGAAAACATGCTCAACATATATCTCACATTTTCTGTCTGTTTTTTTTTTTTCTCTTTTAGTTACTCACTCTCTCTCATGCTTATTATGCATCGGCACAGTCATCAGCGATGTGACCGTGAAATCCTTTTCATCTCTTATGCCTGCCCTTTGGGTCACAAAAATTTCTCTCAGCTCAAAACAGCCACATGACATGTCTGCTGTAGGTCCTAAGAGTCAGGCCCTTTGTATTTTGTCATGAATTAGGATTTTTTTTGCAGTACTATAGTGAAAGACACTATTTTCCATAAATCCTTTGAGATCAAGATGGGTTTTATTTGAATGTATCTGTAATTTCTTTGGGCATAATCAAATGTGATACAATTGAGATCTCCTTGTGTGCAGAAAGGCCACGGATAAGTGTTTTCTAGTCTGCAGTGTTGCACTATTACTTTTAATTTAAATTGCCCACACTTTTTATATTCAAACAAATTAATTGCAATGTGAATAATGTTAAGGTCAGGGGATTTGTGAGACTCTTGGGTCTGAAGTCTTCTCTTAGAATGGTGCTATAATTCAGGTGATGTAATTTCATATACTTCCACAGAGTAGTATTGCAATAATCCACAGAAAATATAATATAATATAAGCGCATAAAGCAGTTCTAAATGACAATACATTGCATTCATTGCAATGATTGTGTCAGCAACTGTCCTTGAAGATGTTTTTGAGATGGAAAAAAAAACTAAGAAACCAACCAAATAGGAAAAAACTAACAAGTTAGGGTATTGGCTAAAGTGAGTTTTTTGTGTGTGTTTTTTTTTAAAGATGATCAAAAAATAGGTCTTTCTCATGAAATAAAATGTTAATTGAAAAGATGCCAACCATTTAGTAAAGCATACAGAAAAGGTTGGTAAAGGTTGTATTGTTTTGCTTCTTTCTTCTTGTCTCTGCACTGAAGGATCACATGTCATACAGTGGGACCCTTTGAAGCATTGATTGGAGTAAAGAGCTATAGTGTTTAAAGGGAATTGCTATATTTGATCATCTCGAGCTGTAAGTTTAAAGCAGCTTAATATCCATCTTTAGAGAATTTGCAGGAATGATTGACGCGTCGACAGAATAATATGTGAAGAGAACTGAAGGCCTAATGTTTCCCAAAGCTTCAAGGGGCTAAACCAGTTGGGAACTGCCTCTAATACACTAAACAGGGCACAGTTTGACAGATAAAACAAAAGGCACAGATTGAGGATTTTAAACCAGGGGAAGAAGACAGTCTTGATCCATTTGCCCTCAAGCAGCTGGGAACACAGTGGGTCCTCTGCCTTCAGACGCCGGCTCCACACACTGGGCTGTATCTGACTATGGGAAGCAAAGAGATTTGCACTGAAGCCAGGGCTCTGCTGAGGTGATACAAATGACAAGTTTAAACTAGACAGACACCTCGGCAGCCTCGAGAGACACTACACAAGCAGTGGAAGATATGTAACTTATTTGAGGAATAAACTTTCTTTTTTCAAAACCTAGAGTAGATGAAGTAATCAATGTGGCACTCTACAAACAGGAGTTAATTTCATTCTTATAAGACCTTGTTGTTTTCAACAAATGCCATTTCTTTGAATAAAACCTCGCTGACAAGCCCTGCATTTGTTGAATGTTGAAATCAAACCTTTAATCAAACCCTTAAAAAATAATAAATCATCAGACTGTAAATTGCAGGGGAGAAATCACAAGTGCATTAACATTTCCATTTTGGCCATTTTAGTGGTTCGCCCCGCCTCCGTCCAGCCTAAAGTTGTTTGGCAAAGTCCACACACAATAATAAATAGTGTTGATTAATTACCATTAGCTGCTGTTGTCTTTTGCTGTATGACAGAAATACAATGAACAGTACATTATCATACCTCAACAGATGCAGTCAAGGTTGGACTCGACTTATGAATACTCATTAAAGCTGGGGTAGGCAGTGATTTTTTTGGGCGTGTCATTGGGCAAAAAATTCCATAATAGCCTTTTAGCATATTTGAATCCAAGTGGTTTGAGAGGAAACAAGATTTGTGTGCCTCTACTTGGCTTTATTTTCAGGCTTTTTCAGACACTTTGGCTAATCACAGGGCTTTTCAACCCAATCAGATGCGATATTATAAGGGGGAAGTCTACAGCAACAGCAGGGTGTGGTGGCTGAATGGGTTCTGCAGAGGACATTTACTCAGAAGAGCGGGTTTAAGTCCCGTTCGAGGCAGAAAATGAATGTTGACTTTTCGCTTGACTATTTTCGCGAGAGGCCTTCATATGCTCATATGTTTGGAGAGGCTTAGGACAGAACGGGGGAAGTGGAAGAGCCGCAGGATCGTCGTATTTTTGAATTCCGGCTTTGTTTGTTTGTTTTCTGCCTTTTTTTTTTTAGATTTCTACCCACCATGGACACAATTCAGTCCTAGCTGAGGCCTAATAAGATATGCAGAAGGATTTCTAAACCTACACTCTACACCTACACCCTCAAGGAGTAGTCAAATCTCCCCACTGCATACCTAATCAAAGGGGCATTATTTCAACTCACTGAACATTTAGTTAAATGGCCACTCAGCCTCAACTCTCCATCCACTCTTTCTGCCACTTTATAAATTGGTCAGGTCTTGTGGTTATTTATCTTCCCGGGAAGGTAAAGTACACTTTGTCTGTGGAGAGAAGTCTGTAAAATACAGAGAGAGAGAACTAAAAATTCCTCTTCCCCCATCTCAACCTTCATTTTTATTACACCTGTGCAATTTGCAGCTTCTCCTGGAAGCTAGAAAAATTTCCATGCTAATTGCGAGATGCATACTCAGCTGCACTTATCTGGTTTCCCCGAAGTTAAAGGCACACTTGGCTGATTACATGCAGATGACAGGCAAAGTGCACTTCCAGTCTGATGTGCCTGTTTGGATAAATAACACACATGTCTCCAGGCACAGAGTGCATCTGAAATGAAGCGCAGAAAGCATTTATACAGGGCGACCTACTGTACACAGTTCGGTAGTTTTAGGAGAGGGGAGGGAAAGGAAGGAAGAAAGAAGTTACTCACTGAATCAATGATTTAACTCAATCAGGGAGGAATGTTTTGTTTATTCATAACCAGTAGGTATTTTAAATGAAACAAAAGTGGACTTCCATCTTTGTTTTTATGGGCTTGATCAGATTTTTCTTGAGCTATTCATCATTCTAAGTCTAAGCAGACAAGCTGAGCACAGAGGAGTATTATACTTGACTCCCAGCGCCTCTAATTAAACATGTGTATTATAACATGTCATCTCGCTTATTCCACTTATCAAATCCACTGTGTCGTTTGTCACAAAGAACACTTGCTTTGTCTTCTGAATGACTGGTTCCCATAAGATTGCTCTTTATATTTATAGCAACATGTTACACTTTTCACTCTCATCATTTTCCACACTTTCCCTCCACACCATCTTTGATATGCAGATGCGAGCCTTACTCCACAGCTCTTCTGCACCCCTTTTTTTTTTTTTTATCTCTCACCTCCACAGTCTGCTGATTCCCTCTTTCTCACAACAGCCCCGTTCCTCTGCATCAGCAGCTCCAAGTGAAATATTCGATGATTGAGATGAATTATATAATTTGAGCCACAGCTTCACAGGTATTGTGGTAATATGAAATACTACCCCGTGATTTATGACTGTTTTGCATACATTTTGTTTTAAATTGATCTCACTTTGCGTAGCCTGTTGAAGTTAAGTCGGCGTGGTGGATTTTTCATATTGCTGCTATGAAATTACAGAATAATACAATGTCATGCAAGCGTGCACTTGTGTGATAAAGTTACATGTGTTAATGTGAATGTTACGACTGAGAAAATACTCATTACAGTCCGATCGCAACGTGTGAATTATATGAATCCATCCAAGTGAGAATGTAAATGTAGTTATCTGTCATTTTTGAGTTTTGTTTCAGAGACCTGACAGTGGATTGCGGGTTAATTAATGAGTTTTTTGCCGTTAAGTGTTTTTTTGTTTTGACTGCACTTAATATCATTCAGGTGTTAAATGCTTTTTTATTATTATCTTAAAATACTTCACCTATAATCCCATGCATTTTTGTTTTGAGGTCCATGCTCCATTTGGTTCATTAGTGTCCTTACTTCAATCAGCCACAACATTATGACATTATGACTCACGCAGGGGTATGTGTGTGTGACTTGCTGATGATGAGATACTCAGATATTATCATCACACATATCCATGCATACACTGATCAGCCACAACATTATGACCACTGACAGGTGAAGTGAATAACATTGATCATATTGGTACTATGTGGTGTTCTGTACTTTGGCATCTGTGTTGATGAGACTTAGACACCCAAATAAACATTGTCCCAGAACAAGCACACTCCCTCATACAAATGGCAATCCCAAATGTCACTGGCCTACCCCTGCAGGAAAATGCACCCCACCACATGGCAAAAACATCAAACAGTCAGGAACATCTTGAGGAACATGACAATCGCCCAACATTGACCTCCAAACTTCCTAGACCCCATTCTGATCAAGCATCAACAGGATGCAGTGGAACAAGTTTGATTGAAAGAGGCCCCACTGCACAAGCAAGAGTACCCAAAGGATCCACTGCCAACGTCCTGGTGCCAGACCCCATAGGACACCCTGAGAGGTCCTCTTGTCCATGCCCAATGGTTCAGAGCATTTTTGACCACATAAGGGGGACCAACACAATGTTAGGCAGGTGGTCATAATGCTATACTTGGTCAGTGTATATGCACAATAATATCATCTTACCACTTTTGAAGATTGAACAGAACTGACACACACAAGCAATAGGTGAAGAAAAAACAAAGGCGTGAAGGCTGTTGAGGCGTGGTTGTCCATCAGCCCTGAAGAATACATTTTCGGTGCTGTCAGATGAATCACACACACAATACAGTATGACATGCACTAGATGGGAATGTCAATTTAAAGCAGAGAAAACTAGCAGACGGGCAGCATTCAGTTGTGGTCAGTCACTGGAGAGACCTAGGTTATCCAAACATCGCACTTACCACTAACCAATTTGAAGCATCCATTGGAGGAGCAAATACAACAGGCTGGTTGTCGCAGGTCAAGCAAATTTAAACCTTTAAAACGGTATCTTTTTTGGACCTGATCCTAAACAGTCCCCTTGAAAACAAACCCATCTGAACAAAATGTACATAAATCAAGTTTCAACAAAAGAGATCTGATCCAAACAGGCCTAACAGATGCCACTAGAGAGAGAAAACAAACACTGACAGCAGAATGCTTCACCACCTAACGAGCAGCAGCGGTTAGGAGGAGCAGCATCGTCTTTCCTTGTGTTTTACAGTCCACACTCCCTGTCTCACCTCAAAACCTCCTTTATTTTCCAGGAATAACCACATGATGAGAGCTGATCGTGAGTCTGCTTGGATACACTTGGGCATTTAATGTATTAACACAGAGACTAGCTGTAATAGAGGAGAACCCTATTACCAGACCTGATAATTGATAATAATTATAATTGCATTCCTTTCTTGATGGGCATTAGAATTATCTTACAATTTGCTGTAAAGCTGTAATGAAAAAACAAGACATATCATTACCTGCATATGTCAATCACATTCTGTAAAGCTGTCAAGATAGATGCATAAAGTCACTTAGGAGAAATATGTTATCACACATATCACACTGAGAAATTAGTCGTTTCCGAGCCGAGATCATGTGTTCGTCTTTTTGATAAACGCTCCTTTAATAGTTGCACAGCGAGAATGCACAGCGGTGACAACCGTTAGAAGTGTGGGTTGTGACAAATGAGAAGCAGTGGTTAAGAAGGAGAAGAAAAAAAGAAGCTTCACCTGCTTTGTGAAGGTGACGCCGCCGCTCTAGTCGCTCTGACACTTTTCACTGAAAGGGAAGAGATACAGTAAGGAATAGAACACGCAAAAACCGCTTTTGATAGGCACTCCGTTACAAACTCCTCATCACCACTCACCCCTCAAACTAAGACGACACCACAACATGAATAATTTGTGAATCTGGCAGCCCACGAGGCTCACAGGCATAAACACAGCTACATTTCTGTGTTCCTCGGTAATTTTCGGTAATTATCTCCTTAGTGCACACGCGGTAGCTTCTGCTGGGGAGTTGAGTCAACAAACATTATAAGGCATTTTCTTCCCACATAATGAGTAGCCATGAGACAGTGAGACAGACTGCCGAGGTGAAGGGTTAAGCTGCTCAAGGTTGATGAGAAGCTTCTTAATTTTTTTTCCTAAAATAAGTTGTCTGCTTGCTCCTTCGCTTTTTTTTTAAGTTCCCAAAATTGAATTTACCTTTTTTATTTTCGTCTGAGCACAAATGTGTGTGGGTGTGCGGGCAGGCAGATGTGTGAACTCATGCAGGGGTATGTGTGTGTGACTTGCTGATGATGAGATATTCAGATATTATCATCACACATATCCATGCATACACTGATCAGCCACAACATTATGACCACTGACAGGTGAAGTGAATAACACTGATCATATTGGTACTATGTTGATGAGACTTAGACACCCAAATAAACATTGTCCAAGAACAAGCACACTCCCTCATGCAATTGGAAACCCCAAATGTCACTGGCCTACCCCCACAGGAAAATGCACCCCACCACATGGCAAAAACATCAATCAGAAACATCTTGAGGAACATGACAATCACCCAAGATGTTGATTTGACCTCCAAACTTCCTAGACCCCATTCTGATCAAGCATCAACAGGATGTAGTGGAACAAGTTGGATTGACAGAGGCCCCACTGCACAAGCCAGAGTACCCAAAGGATCCCAACGTCCTGGTGCCAGACCCCATCGGACACTCTGAGATGTCGTCTTGTTCATGCCCAATGGTTCAGAGCATTTTTGACAACATAAAGGGGACCACCACAATATTAGGCAGGTGGTCATAAACTTATGCCTGATCAGTGTATAGTGAACTGCAGGGAGCAGCTCGGCAAAAGTAACATTTCAGACACTACCTGAGTTATTAATTACGTCGCTCGTTAGCCGGGATTTGTGCTGTAGCAGCATAGTGCGAACACATCACATTCACAGTTTATTACATGGTTAAGAAACGGGTAAAATCAAATACAACAATACAACCTAAACAGGAAACTATGTACATTTGTATGACAAGTTTTTGTGCTCTTGTTCGCATTCTCTTTCGTGCAGTGCATGATGGAACATATGGCTGTACACTACTTTTCACTGTGCACTGTGGGATATTTTGAGTGCACTATATACAGTTGTAACTTAACATTCGGACAGCACTATAAAATGACGACCACCCTATATAGTGCACTATGTAGAATATAGTGAGTAATTTCGGACACAGTCTTAATGTGCCTCACAACTTACCATACAGTGAAAATCAGCCCAGTTAGACAATCAGTGAGTCACCTTATGGGTGTATTAATACAGATAGGATTGTGTATGAAAGTGTCCAGATGTGCAGCATCACCATCACATCTATCTTAACAGTGTTGTTCAACTCCAATCATTACACATCCTGAAGCTCTCCAGTCTGAGTTGTTAATCACATTTCCATACCACATGCATTGCCTACATTTGGTACACTCATAGATATTTTAAGTGATATTGCCCTCATTTCTCTTCCATTTCCGTGGAAGGGCAGGATTGTTTGCCACTAATGTTTCAGTTCCACATCGGGGCCTAAAGGGAGCCCAGGGGAGAGTTTGATGTGACTCTGCAAGGGGAGCTGAAGGATAGTGCAGGACTGCTGTCCCCATAGTCATTAGGCTGCCTCTACCCCCATACACACTCAGCATCCATAGCAAACTCACTGAGGTCTCCTCCCCATTCACAGAGGTCCCTCTCTTTCTCTCTGGTGGTTGCGTTGACTTATCCCTGTCTCTCTTACTGCATGCTAGATAAATGTTGTCCTCTGCAGGCTCTCTGTCTCTGTCTCTCTGCTTTTCCCTTCTCCCTCACCCATGTCTGACCCTTACAGTATGTCCCACCAATGACTGATGGTTCTGCTCCATCCCTAGGCCCGGTCAGCTCTAATAATATAAAAAAAAATAACATATTGCATTCATGCCTATGGGACTTCACTGACCAGAGAACAAGAATAAGGAATAGTGAAGGGAGCAGAGAGGAGGTGGCGTAGGAGTGAGGTGAGAGCATAGAGCGTGAAGGGTAAGAGTTAAAGAAATATGACAGCAAATGAGCCAACAAAAAGAAGGAAGAGATTGGAAGGAAGACACAGCATGAAATCACAGGAAAAAAGAAATGGATGAAGGATTAAACAGGATAGAAAAGGATGAGTGGAGGAGAACATTGTTCTTTCTGTTCTTTGTCTGGTGCTTTCTGTAAAGTTTCAGGGAAGTCCTTGAGGGTACAGAGTTGGGATCAGGCCTCTGGCTTGGTGGAAGACTAGTGTCCTCTATAAAGCCTTTATTCTCAGGCCATGTGTCTCTCAGGCAGTCATTGTGTGCTTCTTTCTCTATATTGGTTTGATCGGTCAGTTTAGGCCAAGCATCCCTCTGTTGATTGATTTTTCTCAGGCTCCCCTGCTGTTTCTTGGACAGCAGCTACTTAGTCAAAAACAACCAAAAAAAAATCTGTTAAATGCTTTCAAATGAAGGTGAGAAACTATATCTGGTAGACTGTTATCATTTTATTTTTAGTGTGTTTCCTTTGCTTTGGGGTTTGGAGGAATGTAATCAACTCTGTTTGCATACCTTTCCTTACCCTCAACAGCTGGCTGTGGTGATGTGGTCTGTAGGGACCCTCTGCAAACGTACATGTGCAGCCAAAATGTGTGACTGCTTGGACTGTCTGTACTCCAAACACAAAGACTACACATGCACCAGGAAAAGAAATGCTGATTAAAACAGAAGCTCGTTTTTGTGGCCAGAGGTTCTCTGTCATCTACACCTTTATATTTAATCATTAAATTTGTTGTAATTAAAGACGCTGCTGTACTTTGGAGGTGCTTTGATTTGTACATGCCCAAACACAGTGGAAGTACCAAATTCTCCAGAAATCCTGTGTTATGTCTGGTGATGATCAGACAGCTTTGTCAAACATGTAGTCAAAAATCACTTCTGGATCATCTGTTGGAGTCTTCAGAAAAAGGTTCTCAGAAGAAAGAGTTTTCAAACAGTCTTCAGAGTCTGATACGAATAATGTTCATTCAAAACAGAGGTTGCAAGAGCAAACATGAGCAAAATCTTGAGATATTAACTAACCAAACAAAGCATCATGTTATATGCTTATGCAAACTTCTTGTAAACTCTCCTCCTTTGTCTGGAAAACCACAACCCCTCCTTCTTAAAAACCAATCAGGATATCTCCATCATCATTATGTTTGAACATATTCATGTCTGGGGTGTGTGATTTAATCATGTCAAAAGTTTAACCACCCCCCTTTCTTAAAAATCACTCCCTCCTCTTCTCTGCCAACTACCCCTGGTTTTTCTCGGCTTAATGCCTGTGTTGGCCATTATGACCTTGATTTTAACTCATACCCGTGTGCAGAGAGAGAGAGAGCTTCCCGCTTCCGGCCTTGCCGTTTTGTATAGGTTTTCATTGGGTTGCAGTTTACACAGGATTGTAGTTTTATCTTTTGTTTAGCATTTTGGTCTAATTTCAAGCATCCTATTTTCCTGTGTTGGCATTTGTTCAAGTGCAAAATCTCACAACATGTCTATCCACTGTACTTAACACACCTCAGGAGTAATCATTGTCACGATGCTACAGCTGCTGCTTTATAAATGTACAAATTCACAGCCAGCCTTTCAGAAACATCCACTGCAGATCTGTTGTTTTTTCTGTGTTCGTGATGAAGGGTTATGTGACCTGTCTGCCTCGGTATGTGCACAGATGAATTGGCCATTGAATTGTTGTTTTTTGTAGTTTTAGCTTAACAGATAAAACACGTGATATATAATATGTTAATTTGTAAGGTTTAGTGGTGTTGGTAGGTAGATTTAGAATGGAACTGAGCCTAGCTGGCTGTTTTTACTTGTTCCAGTGTAGCCTCATGCTAAGCTAATTGGTTGCTGGCCCTAGCTATGTTAGCGTCATCTAACTCTGTATATGAAAGCAGATAAGCCTCTTCTCCAAAATGTCTAAACTCTCCCTTTAACTTTCATTGTGTCTTTTTGTGTCTCCATCTTTCCAGTGTGAAGATGGTGCTGCTGTGGACGGCCGGCGACGTCTTCAAGACCACCTACTTTGTCATGAATGAAAGCCCGACTCAGTTCTGGATCTGCGGTTCAGTCCAGATCCTGATCGACGTGGCCATCCTGCTCCAGGTGTTGCTTTACAACGGAGACTCGCGGGTCAAACTTGGTTGACCATGGCTGTTACTATGACTAACATAAAAGCCAGAGCATTTTTAAAATTTGAATTTGAGGACTACAAACCTTTTTATTTTAAAAATCTGATGCAATGCTGATAGAGTTGTCAAGGTAGACGTTTAGTGCCAGAATATGGAGAAATCCAAAGTCAAATAGATATTTTAGGGTTCAGCCTTTGCTCAAAACTTCTGCTTTTAAAGTATCATGCAGAACCAGCCAAGTTACCTCCAAGTGCCATTACACTACCAATTTATACTTGAACAAACTCATTAGCGTCTTTAATCAAGCCCTAAAAACAAATATTCTTTGCCTTACGTGTGGCATCATTTAGGTGCATTTTTAATTTTTTTTACTATTTATTTTGTCTCTGTGGAACATTATGTGGACTCCTGAAGTGTAGTGGACATGGAAACTGTAAGAGGGAAACATTATTCACATTGGCAGCTCACTAACAGCAGATCTGTGCTGCTGTAATGGCAACTTTAACAACCAAGACCGGTTGGTAGACCTGCACTGGAATCTACTGCCTGATGGATGGGTCTCCCACTTCACACTCCTGACTTCACTGGACTATTCTCATGATACATAGCGTGTGTGCTTGTCTGTGTGTGTTTGTGTTGGCATTCTCGCCAGCGTCTCTGTGTAGCTGAAATCGATTTTTGCCGTTGGCATCCAGCGCAAAGCCAAAGCCATAGAACGTACATCAAGTAATGGTAACTACACAGGCCATCAGTCTGCGGGTTATGACTCTGTTTTGTGGTGTGATTGACAAACAATCCAAGCTTCCCACAAACTCTACAAAGAACAAAGAAATAATACGGGCATGCTACAGTGCTCTGCACTATACCTCAGTCACAAAATCTCTTGTAGACACCAAAAAACACATCAGACTTCAGGTCAACTTTTATTATTCTTAATGTGACAGTGTTACTGAATATGTGTGGCATTTTATCTTATATCATCCTCTGAGTACTGAGTTCTTATTATTTAATTATCTGCTGATTTTGTGGTCTCTTTTACCACATTTAAAAAGAGAAAAGACAGTCATAGGCATTTTTTTTAACCTTGATCTTTTATTGAACACACTTTGTGTTAACGCCCGTCACCCACTGACATTTTTGACTCCTTAGAAAAAAGCATTCTGTTTGAAAATGTAATAACAAAATGGCCCATTTTTCAAGCCCTTACCAAGTGAGATTTGGTTTAGAAGAAAATGTACTTTTAGGGACTGCATGGAGTTTTATGGAATATGTGAATGAAGCATTACTGTGACAGAAACAGAGCCAATAATTTATGGCATAAATAAGTGAGGATGTTGGCCTGCCAGGCGTGCAGCCAGTTTCGTGGAATATTTTGTTAAAAGGCATATGAACCAATATTCACTCGTACTCGAGGCAAAATCCAGACTGGAACATGAATACAAAAGTAGGAGTTTCTCAAAAACATAGTAGATTACAAAGATTTAAAGGCATGAAGTATAAATCTTATATTTTCCTTTGAATCTTCCCCTTGACTTGACAGAAACTGAGCTGAACATTCTCTATGCAAAATCTCAAAATAATGACAGAACAGTATTGAATTACTTTACTTTTTTTTTAAATTGCACTGCAGTTTAAAATAATATTAAACAATAAATAGATAGAACGTTTAAAATTAAACTGCAATTGTGGCACATGCAAAAGTACTTGTAAAACACTTAATTAACTCATTAGGCTCTAATTGACTTGTTAGAGCTCAATAAGATATCAAAGTGGTTTCTAGCTCGCAATTTCCACTGTCTTAAATGCCATTAAGAAATGGTATTTACGGGAAGCTGTGGAAGTCAGAACAAGATAAAAAAAAAACTTAAAATCATCCACAAAAAACTGCACAGCTTCTGGGCAGAAAGGAAAAGCAAAACCTCTACAGAACATCTGCTGCACTGATGCACAAACAGCCAACATGGAAGAGTCATCAGAAGAAAACATTACCTGTGACCTCTTCACAAAAGTCAACATCTGACACATGGAAAACAGCATCTGGATGAGCCAAGAATTTTGCAAGCTGCTACTGAGGACAAATGGAGTCACCAAGAGTATGTTTTGAGAAAAAAGGTGCAGCATTTGATGAGAAGAACTCCTTGCCAACTGTTAGGAAATGGAGTTGGAAATAGTCTACTTTTGGTACGTCTGGCAGACTGGATTTGAGCAAGTAGCTGCCAATTCTGGATGTAGATGTCACACAGTCAGTCGAGAAAATGAAACGGTAACAAGACTGGCTTCCACAACTGAGACAGAGGACAGTTTATGTAAAGCACGGGCAGAATGCTAATATTTTTAGTTCCTTCGTGCCTCTGCATGTAAAAGCACCAGTGAGCTGCCATTTAGAGGCAGCGGCAACGGAGTTGTGGAGAAAACGAAGTTATCAACTGCGATGATGACTCAAGGGAGGTCATTTGCTCAAATCATCTTATTATCCCACCTCCCTCTTCATTTTGTTATCGAGAATGTTTTCCACATATTTCATTTTTGCTCATTGTGAGTGCAGATGGACACTATCTCTGTCTAACGGGAACACTGGGGGAAATGTTACAGCTAATACAGCAGCAGTGAAGCTTTATTCATCCTGTCCAGCTTCATGAAAAAAAATCACGCATATTTAATTCAAAAGCTCTGTTTATAATTGAAACATTAATTTAACAATATAGCCTTCAGGTGATTGTGGTCCTTTCCCCTGTTTCTTGATAGTTTCCTCTTTCAAAACCACTGCGG
>OMNN01098852.1:0-10807 GCA_900302755.1 Chromis chromis | reverse complement strand
CCACTGCAGGGTAAAACAAATGAGAACCAGCAGCTGATCAGTAGTCAGTGCAGGTTTTCTTTTTTTTTACTTCCCCTCCTGTACGATTTAATTAAGTAATAAAGTCATGTGTTTATTAAGTCTTTCAATCACCCTTTTGACTCGCCAGTCTGTGTCCTTCTGTTAATCTCTACCTACTGCCCATCAGCGAGCATCATATTTAAATTATACACCGCAGTGCTTCTGGTTTGCCTCATGAAGACAGCCTGTGCGTGCAGCTGCCAGTGTACATGAGCCATAAGATTACATTTGTAAAGATAGGGGGCATTTCAGGAGAGGTGTTATAATATGGACTGCAAGTTGTCAGTATTGTATGTTTGTGTATACGTGCTAAGCCTCTGTGTATACATGCATTCTTCCACATATCTTACATCTGTTAGCCATTTTGTAAGCTGCATGTGTCTTATCATCTCTCTCCGGCATACCACACCAGTATTGCAGTTGCATTATTTTTGTATTCTATATGTTCTTATCGCCAGATGTTTATCTTTATATTGTTTTCCCTCAGCAGCGGCTCAGAGCAACATCCTCACTGGTTTTAGTATAACATTTGAGGCCCCTATAGACTTTTTTTCTCTCTCAAGGGCAGTTGGACAGATTAATGCACACGGTCTGGTTGTGATAATCCCTCAAGTTCACATTAGGGTAAATGTACTTGTTGTCTTACTGCTGCAATGCTGATAAGAAATAGGTGGCTTGGATTGTCTTCCAAGCAGGTGCAAGATATACCGCGTATTTCATTTTTACCACAGTTGCAGCCATGAGCCAAGAAGCCAGATGTCTGTTTTAATTTTGTTTCTTCAGGTAATGCCTTTAACCAAAAGTACAATCAAAAGTAAGTGTTGCAAAGTGTACCAAATCAGTTGCAAAGTGTTCAGTTCAATATTGTGTAAAACTGTAATGGCTACCATAAGATCTTTGAAAATGTACATTAGTGACATCAGACATGCAAACACTACCAAAAAATGTTACTGTCCAAATAGTTTTTACTGTATGATGGTGAATGTATGTACACAAAATGTATCATTTCATTTTCTCAAATATAAACTATTTATATTCCAGTATGCAGTACTGTGTTGTTACTGGCACTGTGAAGTGAATGAATGTCTTGGAGCATGTGAAAAGGAAAAAGCACCCTGCTGGTCTGAGCCCAGTAGTGCTGTAGCTTACAGCAGGATTTAGATGGGATTTCTTCCTAAAAATCTGACCTGAAACCTCATGTGAACCTTTTTTCAACTTTCAGGTAACTCAGGATACTAGATCTGAATCACACACAGCTAAAAATGTGCTTTTGTTTTCCTGTAGGTGAATCTTTTCTATAGAACAATTCCAACTTTAACTATCATGCAGAACTGTGACATACGAGGGTACTTCAAAAAGTTCTCACCCGGAAACTGTCCACAAAAACTCAAATGTTTGAAGCAATCGAAGAAAAAAGTTGCGGAAAGCTCCAAACTAGCATGCTGTTGGTCCAAGACAATGTGTCCATCCAAAAAGCACAGGTGGCAGAAGCAGCAAAATGTGGCTTTTTACTGATGCTCCATGAACCTTACTCACGGGACCTGCACCATTTGACTTCTATCTGTTTCCCGAACTGAAATCCCACTTGTGTGGTCGCCATTTTCAGAGTGATGAAAAGGTCATGCATGCTGTTGAGGAGTATCTGGAGGCTCAAGATGTTACCTTCCTCTGCGAAGAGATAGGGAAGCTTCAACATCGGTGCATTGAAGTGAAAGGAAACTATGTTGAAAATAGTGCAAGAACAATCTTTCTCTTGTGACGTTTTCTGGTGAGGCCAAGAACTTTTTGAAGTACCCTCGTACACCAATCAGCCACCTGCCTAATATTGTGTAGGTCAGCTCTGACACAGAACCTTTGGGGGTGTCCTGTCATGTCTGGCACCATGACAGATCTTTTGGGTCCTGTGGGTTGCAAAGTGGCGCCTCCGTGGGTTGCGTTTGTTCCGGCACATCCAACAGATGCTTGATCAGATTGGGATCTTCGGAGGTTGGGCGTCTGGTCAATGCTTTGGGCTCTTTGTTGTGTTCCTCCAACTGTTCATGAGCAGTTTTTGCAGGGTGACGGGGGAGGCCTCTGCCATCTGAGAGTGCTGTTGCCATGAGGTAATGTCTGGTCTGGAACAATGTTAAGGTACGTGTAGCAAGTAACATCCACATGAATGCCAGGACTTAAGGTTTCCCAGCAGAACATTGCTTTGTAACAAGATGATCAATGTTATTCACTTTACCTGTCTGAGGTTTTAATCTTGTGGCTGATCGATGTAGAGTGCTGTACCATGGGAAAACTTTAAGTTCCTCTATTGGACAAGACTGAGCACCAAATAAATCCTGAAATTGATGATACAGGCTGAGTTTGGACTGTTCTGTCGCTGGTCACAGGAAGAGGAAATTAATGAGTGGGGGTTAATTAAGACTTGTATGCCGCCAACGCTTTAATCCCCTCAAGCTAATGCAACAGCACACACACAGATGGCCACAACATTACAAGGTAAGACCACTGACAGCAGCTCAGAGGAGCACTGCGAGTGTGGACAGTAAAATATTAAACTGGATTCTGTAGATAATGGGGGACTCTCCATGGTTTATAGATGAGCTGTACTAGGACGAGATGTGTATGCTGCTCCTATTGGTGCCTTTACTGTATTCATCTCCTGACCAGGCTTTTACATGCATTAATAAAAAGTTGACTCCATGTCAGACTGGAGCTTCTCTGGAGACCTGACAGTAACCCATTGTAGCTGTTTCATACATTCTATCTGATTGCTATCACTTGTCTGTTCACTATACAAAAACACATGACTTTGCCTATGATATATTTAAAATATTTCATTGTAAATCTTTTTTATAATGGACCTGTCTGGCAGCCTGCCATCACCTACTTTCCTGTCTTCCTGTCCACCCATCCATCAGCTGATCATCCAGCACGTCTGTCCATACAGTGGCTTGTTTTAATGATAGATGAGGTGGGCTAAAATAGTCCACCTGCACATCATGTCTGTGATGTGCTGCTGCTCTGCCCTGTCCTGCTCCATTTATTAATGATAGTGTGTCGTCATGCTGTGGGAGACAGGAATGTGCACTTTTCATCTCCATTCAGTGTTCCAGACTTCAATTCATAAATACAGACATGTTTTGTGAATGCCAGCTTCAGTGCACATCTGATAAATACTATTATAGTGTTATTAAAAGCATGCTCAACAAAAAAAACTAATGTTTCCAATGTCAACAGTGTACCTTTAAACTCTATAAGCTTCACTACAAAGAGCTACTGGATTTATCTGTTAAAAAAAAAAAAAGACTCAGAGGAGTTGCGTGACTTTTCCGTCCTCAGTAAAATCTGCAGTGCAGCAACATACAGCCCCAGTAACCAATAGCTTGAGAGGCAATCTCTCACTGCTGCTTGTAAAGCTTAACTGCTGTAAATCCCTTGAAGTATTTTAACATTTGGATCAAATGGGAGCTTCTCTTGTTTAGATTTTAGTGGTAATGACAGTATGAGGACGTTGTTTAGAGGTCTGTTATTGAGCAAATCTAACTGAAATTGTTAAAGGTGGCCAGACAAATAGGATTCCTAGTGAGGTGGTAGAAATTTCAACCTTCAAACGGTATGTCTGCTGCATTTGAGCCTTTGTATTTCCTTATTTAGTCATGAACATGTAAAGTTAAAGAGAAATGCAGCATCATGGGAACTAAATGATTGCAGTGCATGCCACACACCAACAGTGTCCACGATGTGATTCACACCTGGGACTTGATAATGCCTGTAAAGAATGGTTCAAGTGACCATGAAACATCCCTTCGTTATGCTGCAATAAATCTGGGCTGCTGGGAGACTTCCCATGATGCACTGAGCACCTCGCCTCTGCCTTCCTCTCCATGCATTTATGTTCTATCTTTGCATGTCATTAACTTTGTGTCTTCTCTCTCCTGTAGTTTTGTCCTCTTTGCAGGTATCTCTCCTTGGCTTTACCAACCATTGTTTATTGTTCTCTTGTGCATTGTTTGTCTGTTTCTCTCTGCCCTCCAATGCCTCTCCCATTTACCCTTACCCCAACTTGGTGAGGCAGATGGCCACCCTCTCTGAGCCTGGTTCTGCTGGAGGTTTCTTCCTCTTAAAAGGAAGTTTTTTTCTTCCCATTGTCACCAAAAAGCTTACTCAAAGGAAGTAACTGGATTTGTTAAGGTTATCTCCATAATGTGGTGTTGTATGGTCTTTATCCTTACTATGTAAATGGCCTGAGATCACCTAAAGTATGTTGTATATTACACTAATACCCCTGTAGTAGTCTATCCAACACTAATTGCACAGTACAAACACTTACAAATCACAACTAAATAGTTTGAGTTTGTAAAACTTCACATTGTGATCAGTAATGTAACGTAACAATCTCCTAAACAGCTCACAGCTTCAAGTGTTGATCACAGCACTTAGCAGCTTCCTTGACTGTAGCCAACAAGTTGATGTCATGCATGATTTCCTTCCAAACTACTATCAACGGCTGTAGTGAATGACTTCTTTCCAAAGCTAAATTATCCTTTATTTATATAACGTTGTACACTGTAATCAACCTCATCCAGATGTGTATGTTTCGAAAAATCTGTTACATCTTTTCAGCTTAATCCCTATAAGGACAAGTTGGAAAAGGGACACCATCCATCTGTGAAGGTCAGGCTTCCACTTAAAGCTACAGAGGAATCTTAGGAACTTTCTTGCACTGCATCTATCAAAGCAGGCATATGGTCGTCCGTTTTCCTCATTTAATGAGGGAAAAATAATTGCTGATGAAAGAAGCTCATTTTATTTCTGAGAATTCAGGCCCAAAGCAGGCAGATGGTCTTTTATTAAAGTTGCAGTAGGGAGAAATCTGGAAAGTGTGAAAAACATTTTTAAAAAGAAATTTTAAGTACAGCCCCTGTAGCTCTCCCCATTTAGCTCTGTGTTCTCAGTACCTCCATATGCATATACAAAAATAGTCAAGCCTAAAGTCAGCATTCATTTTTGGCTTCAAATTTGACTCCATCCCTGCATTTAACTCATCCAGCCACTTTATCCATCTCCCACTGTGGACTCTGATGCTTCTTATACCGTCTCGCTTGATCTGGGTAAAAAGACCTAGCATTGGCCAAAGTCTTCCATCGTGGCCTTTCTCTCCAAAAGGAGGTACAAAAGTCCAGTGTCCCTTCAGATCACTTGAATTACAATATGCTAAAAGTTTATTATGCATTTTTTGGCCAACAAAAACTGCCTACTCTAGCTTTAATGGGCAGTAGCCACTTGAAGAGCTTTTTAGTTGGAGAATGTGAGAAGAAATCCTCCTATAATATCATCAAAACTTCAAAAAACCTTTTACTGCTCATTTCTACTACAGACCTTTTTTCTTAAATTGACATTTGATACATTTCTTTTTGCTCAAAAAGTGGATGACAGGGTATAGGGCCAAGAGAAGTAGACACTTTGATGAAAGAATTTTGGCAATTGGATAACCAGATGGTATTTCGGTTCAGGATGTTCAATTGCCTTGAGATGGAGCAGTAAATGGAGGATAGAGAAAGCAGGAGAGGAGACAGGGAGACATAGTAGTAAAACAGAAACAAGGTACACAGCAATACACTGTACAATATTATAGAAAATGTCAGACTTATAGAGCTGATAATAGGACTTACATTGGAAAAACAAGAGAAAAGGCATCACAGGGAAAGACACACTCCAAGTCAAACTGGATGCTTTTGGGAAATGTTGCTTAGCCAGATGGCTCTGGGTTTAGAGGAGTCTCGTAGTCCCACAGTCCAGGACAGTCAGCCCCCTCCAGGCATGTAATGACAGGCCGGGCACAGTGGGATGGGATCAAACTCTGAGGATGGATGAGTCTTTTCAGAGGTCACACACTGCAGAGAACCGAGGAGATGCAGGGAGGAAGAGAAGGACGAAGCACCCAGAGAGACAAAGTGTAAAGAACACTCAGATGTCTTTAAAAATTCAGGGGTTTGAAAATTTAGGCTGGAAAAAAAGTCTTGTTTTCAAACTGATCCCAGTGCACTTCAAAAACTTCTCCTTATATAAGAATGAAGCTTTTACTTCAGTTTGTAAAAACAGGTTACATAACAAATGTGAAGTCACAGTGTTACATTACATTACTTTATGTTGCTGTCCTGAGGCTTCTTGATGTGGAGACCTTGTGCATCCATCACGTATTGGGAACAATAGTTTTCTTGCAATGTGGAACAGCGTTACTGAAAAGATTGCAAGACATCCACTAAAGGGAGAATTATTCTGCACACTTGTGCTGGAGCCTTTCGTTTATGGCTCCTATACATGGAAGACTTTTTCCACCAAAGATGAAAGGCAGTGATGTAACTACATTGTTTTCAGCTATTGATTGTTTTCAGTCAGATTGTAGTTCCCAACATTACGTATAGAGTTGCACTAATCAATATTTTTTCAATCAACAATGGATCACATGACCTTTTGTAATATGAAAGATGTCGTTTTATGTTTTTTGCTCAGTCTCTCATCGATCTCGCTGCCAGCAGTAGCAGGGAGCTGTTTTTTAGTGCAAAGGCTTTGATAAACCACTGTACACTACCTGCACCACAGCAGACCAAACAGTGGACAAATAACTAGTCTGACTCACCGAATATAGACTTTGGGTATACACTGATCAGCCACAACATTATGACCACTGACAGGTGAAGTGAATAACATTGATCATATTGGTACTATGTGGTGTTCTGCTGGGAAACCTTGGATTTTGCCATCTGTGTTGATGAGACTTAGACACTGAAATAAACACACCTTCAAGCAAATGGAAATCCCAAATGTCACTGGCCTACCCCCGCAGGAAAATGCACCCCACCACATGGCAACAACATCAAACAGTCAGGAACATCTTGAGGAACATGACAATCGCCCAAGATGTTGATTTGATCTCCAAACTTCCTAGACCCCATTCTGATCAAGCATCAACAGGATGGGGGGTGAGTATATATATATTTGTATCTTTGATTATGATGATTTCTTAGGTCATTTTAGCAAAGATGTCTAGAATTCAATGCCTCTAGCAGCAATTCTAACTATAGTGATTGTATATGTAAATTTCTAGTTTCACTTAGATTGCTGGCCCAGAAGCAAGCTGGATGGACTAGACTGAGTGTGTGGAAATTGCTTCAGGCATAACAAGGTATTTGAAAATTTGAGGCTCAAGCAAACAGGTTATTTTTGCTATTTTGGAATCAGTCAATGAACTGAATAATCAAGAATACAAATGTCACATTAACTGATGATAAAAATAACCATACTAATATTTTTTGTTTTGTTTCTCACATTAGTCAGCCTGGCAGTGAATTTATCACATGCTAAGATCCAATAACTTTCAGAAACATTTCTAGGGTTTTTGTTTCATTTGAACTATTATGAAAATACAATTATATAGTTTAAGCTTAATTTTAGGAAAAATATAAAAATATAAAAAATATAACCAATTTTTTTATTTATTTCATCTCTTAATGCATTTTTCTTGGATTGGGAAATGAATACTCGTTTCTCTTTAAGCAGTGCCTGGTCAGTGCCAAAGCATTATACCGGGCCTGAAGGAGGCAGATGGTGTCGAGGTCCAGCACAGCTCTACCCAGCATGAAGAAGAGGGAACGACCCATCAGGGCAAGGATCAAACCACTCTGATGGATGGTCTCATCTGGGCTTCGGCTCCAACCGCAAGGTCAGAACCACAACTGAGCTCAGAATGGAGCAACAAAGGTCAGAGATTAAACCACAACCAAAATGTAAAGGACGCTATAAGCACTGACCTTTATTCGAGTTATCCTACAGATGGGATGCTGCGGTATGTTTTGTGAAAGAGAGATTTCCTTTTTCTCTCCTTGAGGATAAACAAGCTGGGTTGCTCCTACTTCACCAACTGCTCCCCTGTGGAGTGCATGTTTTCCTCTGCTTTCACTGACATTTCTCCATCTGAAGATCAAATGCGCAGATGGCCAAATGGCTCTTCCGTCTCGCTCAGATTTATTTTGGAATCATTAGCTCGGTTAAATTGACAGGTTCTTGTGTTTGTGACGTTGAAAATGGTTGTTTGGAGCTTGTGTGCCTGTGAGCTACACGTCTTGTGCATGAGTGTGGGTGTGTACATGCTGTCTATCATGATGGAGACTGCACTATAGGTAAGTGTCATGTTACATGGAATGAGGACATTACTTGCTTGTTGTCACGGCGGAGCCAGACGACCTGTCAGCCGGGCAGTAAACAGATAAGCAATGACAAAGAGAAGAAGTCAAGGTATTCAGCTTACAGAGAATATCATATCAGGATGGTTTAATGCCTAAGATCAGTGGAAAGTCTTCTTACACAGATAAAAATGTACGACACTGACTGAAAATGCTTTTTATTCAGAGAGTCTTGAAATTTCACACATCCCACCAGACAGTGATTCAGGCACCTTAACAGAGTGGCAACGGCTCAAAACAACATAAAAAAACTAACTTAAAACTCAGCTTCAAATAAAGGCAAAGATGTTTGGGTGCATAATCAGTAGCAACCGTTCAGGGTTAGGGTTAGGATGTTCCATGATATCTACAGGAGATTATGTGGCTGCAATGTTACTTGTTTAAACCCTCATTAAGGCTGCGTGCTGAGCTACTTTGAACGCTAAATTGATTTTTTTTTTAGGCAGACTTAAGCTGCCCAAGATTACCAGTACCTTAACAACAGTTTATTTGCATTTAAAACCACAATCTCTCCTCGACTTAAACCGCATTATAGTCTACTCGCACAGACGCACGATACAATATGACGAGTTTATCATCAGCTTACTCTGAAATTTATATTGCATCCTGAAAGCCAACTTTGTCAGCGAGGTAAATATATCACATAGACAACATTTTTATATTGTGAAAATATCATTTGGCAACACACTGGTCTTGGTTTAGCAGCAGAATTGATGAGTTACAGTTTTTCAGCCTGTCATATTAAAACAGAGAGACGCTAAAACACCTGCTTGAGTGCAGAAGTTGGTACTGTTCGTTTAAGATGTGCCAGAAATCAGAAGAAATGGAAGGGAGGAACATGGAAGAAATTTTGGATGAGCTTTGGCTTTAGTATTGGTGAATGTAAGCTGGATTATTGTTGGATGCTACAATAGATGGAGTATTTCTGATATATGAAGCCTTTTGTAACTCCCGAAGAAGCTGCAAAGTGAGCAAACCCAGCCCTGTCTCCTAAAACATTATGCTCCTATATTACAAGGTTACAATTTCATTTAGCAGACGCTTTTATCGAAAGCGACCTACATAGGTAGGTAGGCGGGGCAGCATTAAGGACCTTGCCTAAGAGTCCTCACTGACCGGGATTTGAACAACCAATCTCCCATGCCAAGGTCTGGGGTGTTAGTCACTGAGCTACCCAGCTGCTGCTCCTATATAACTAAAGTGCTCCATCAGTTATGTTTTATTTCTCCTGGATTATGTTTGTTTGTAACATATCAGAAATACGTACATACTGTATCTTTGCCATTTTTTTGTATTGCTTTCCAGCTGTTGCTCCTTTTCAGCCAACTAATCATATATTAAATGGGTTGGGATTTGCACCCAAAAATTGAAGAAAAAAGTTTTGGGGCCTAAACCTGACAAAACAACAAGTGAAATCGAAACATGTGTAAAAGTTCTGTGTCGTCTGATACTGTTGCAGACATTGTTGCTCTTTGAAAGGGCAAATATTTCCTACCACGTAATACTCTTATCATTCATGGAGACAATACATTTCCTTCAATGCAATGTAGCTGTATAGGAATGTGACTTTTATGAGACAAGGTTGTTGTATGAGACCTGGGGGTTCAAGGCTACATTAGCCATTACTGGCATAATACATCTGAATGTCTCGCTATCTGCCATTGAGCTGCATTGTGGGTAATGTGGGTGCAAGGTTTTGAACAGGAAGAAAAAAGCTTGGAATAAAAAAGACAGCATCTCTGGTTCTGCTGCATCAATTTGTACCCTTTTTGTAAACTATCTATCACGAGTCATGTTATGCAAGTGCAACGATAAATGTGTTCCGGCTACACTTTGTGTTGCAAAGATCAGTGACTCCAACCTTAACCGTGGGGTAGTTGCCATGTGGGGAAGTGTGACTTTTAACACCATTAATAATAGATTTAGCAAAAAATGTCACTGAGCTTAATCTGGGGCTTTGTGGAATCATTTATTATCAGACACCCAAATAAAAATTGTCCCAGAACAAGCACACTCCCTCATGCAAATGGAAATCCCAAATGTCACTGGCCTACCCCCACAGGAAAATGCAACCCCACCACATGGCAAAAACATCACACAATCAGGAACATCTTGAGGAACATGACAATGGCCCAACATGTTGATTTGACCTCCAAACTTCCTAGACCCCATTCTGATCAAGCATCAATAGGATGCAGTGGAACAAGTTTGATTGACAGAGGCCCCACTGCACAACCCAGAGTACCCAAAGGATCCACTGCCCTGGTCCTGGTGCCAGACCCCATAGGACACCCTGAGAGGTCCTCTTGTCCATGCCCAGTGGTTCAGAGCATTTTTGACTACATAAGGGGGACCAACACAATATTAGGCAGGTGGTCATAATGTTATGCCTGATCGGTGTATATTATGAAGTCTTTTGCATCCCAGACAGCCATTGTTACTGCTCCTTCTTTTTTCCTCCTTCCTACTTTTCTTTTTTCTCTATCTTTGTTTGCCGTCTATTTCTCTCCCTC
>OMNN01098851.1:0-25658 GCA_900302755.1 Chromis chromis | reverse complement strand
TGAGTGTGTCTGTCTGTGTGTGTGCAGTCCAGCGTGAGATGAGGGTCAGAGTCCAGAGCTGCCTGCAGTCCCATCCCTCACTGTCTCACACACACACACACACACACACACACGCACACACACACACACACACACACACACACACACACACACACACACACACACACACACACACACACACACACCCAGAGACTTTGGCAGACACACTGCATGAAAAATGAAAAACACAAACATACATCTGCACTGGGAGAGCAGTGACAATATCCACGTTTGTCTACAAAATAAAAAAAAAATCTTGCTTCTCTCTTTGCTTTTATTCTTTGAGGTAAATATCCTTGTTGCTTTGGCTGCCGAGTGTCTGTTTGGTGACTTGTCTGGTACATTTAGGCAGAATCGCTGCTAGGATTTTAGAAATACTGAGGTCATGAGAAGAATTCTAGTAAAGAAACACTTAATATTGTTTTTTAATTATGGGCTTAAAGAAAGCAAATTTCATACATAGCAGTATAGAAAATAGTGAAATCATAATGCTGACCTTCTCACAGTTTTATATCCGTTTCTACTATCAGCGCCTCATTGATGCTCTAATTTTTAAACACAGACAAAAACATCAAACTCTTCGTCACATTCTTGCCTGATTTTATACACATTTCCCTCCAAATTAAGCCTAATTTGCCAGACATGTTTGGTATTTTTGGAAATCTCAGGATCTCTAAAGTTCCGTGTCTTTGAACAGCAGTAACGTTTGCACCCAGAAAGCTGCCTGTTACATCTTCTACACAACGTTGACGCTGATAGTCGAGGAGCTCACAATGAATATTAAAGGTGTTACTCAAAAATTACACAAAACCAGAGAGCCTGGCTGACTATCGTAATTGAGGGAATCGGCTCGACTTAAATAGAAGATGAAACACAGTTTAATCAGCAGTGAGCTCGGGGTAAATGAATTCACGGCAAATAAGTCAAACCTGACAGCTGATTCAGGTTCGTTCCTCGCTGAAGGTCTACTGTCCTTGGATCCTTACAAACGCCACCCCCTCAGTCTTCAAATAGAGTATAGGCATAGTGTTTCCATTGATCTGCATCCATTCAAGAACCAACCATCCAGCTGAGTCTAAACTGAGCCGCACAATGAGCCCCGTGGCCTCCGTCCCACGAGGACCAGGAGTGACCGGTTGTCTAAATCTCTTTCCTGCAATCAGGAACGAGGGGAATTAATGTGGTGACAGCTGGCTTGTGCTTTAATGGATATTCCTGATGCTCCCTGTAGTGTTTCTGTCTGGAAAAATAATATGTCTAAATCTGCTTTTCTCCTCTTAACAGATTTGTTTTTTTTTGTCAGGATCTGCTCCCATCATTTAAAAAACAACAATCTTAGGTACACAATGTGGCAGCATCTCCTCTGTCCAGGTGAATCAAAGTGAATAAGGAGTGAGTATCGAGCTGCTGAAGTGCTCATGTGGCAGAGAGACGAGGTAAGAGGAAGCTCTTACTGAAAGTGATGATGAGATGGTAACGTGAGATAAAGTCACGAGGGCCAAGACCTGTCTCATCAACCTTTTCTCTCCCGTTACACACAAACACACACAGCAAATCTTGATATTAATACACACACACACACACACACACACACACACACACACACAGGCTCACAATGACCTTAAACTTAGATGCCCGGCAAGCCTGCAGCTTCTCCTCCTGTACATCACCGAGACTGATAATCAATCAACCCCGTATTGTTTACATAGACTCCTACAATTTCCTGCAGCAGCTCTGGGAGCGTTTCAGAAAAGAAAATCTCATTAACACACACATAAACTTACGATTCAGCCTAAACTACACCGTATGAATAATTGAAATGTGCTGCATAGCAAATTGATTTACAGAGCTGCTAGAGATAAATCTGGATTCGCGGTGACAAAAGGATTGTGTTACATGATTTGCACTGCATCAAAACACCAGTGCAGGAATGGCATTCTCTGGCAGTCATTCATGCTAAGACAAAACACCATTCATATCACGTACATGGCTACGGTGAGCTGGAGCGACCACACAGTGCAGAGCTGGATGGATTAGTAATGAATCACCCGGGGAGGTGGACTGTTGCATCTCTCTCTCCGGTAACTCCCACATTGTCACATAGACATGATACATCACAGAGGAAATCAAGCTTTGAGTAATTACAGAGAGGGAAAATATGCAGTTAATAGCAGCATCGAAGAACCAACCTGTTGGCAAATGATCAGTTTTTAACAAATCTGAGAACAAACACACACAACATATACAGAGGCTACATCACACATCCCTACCTTTTATCTATTTTTTTTTACAGCCAAGAAAAAAAAGCACAGCAGCCATATAAACCGTGGAGGCTTTGCTGAAGGAATTGGTATTCACCTCATGTCGCACAGCCACGGAGGGGGAAAAAGAGGGAGAGACAGGAGGAGGAGAGGAGGGCTGGAACAGTCACTCACCCACAGCCTTAAGTCTGGTTAGGATAAGTCCTCTTACCTGGCTGAGCCTGTCTTCACATCGCCATCTGCCGCTCCGCTCCCTCTGAGCCAAAAGACCAGGAGCCAAACACCAAGGACCACGCCAATCCCCTTTACTGCTCCTCTGTCTGGGAGAAGAAGAACAAGAAGAAGAAGGAGTGTGTTTGCATGTAAGCAGCAGGCAGAGCGACAGTGAGAGGCAGAGGAACGGCGTGTGAGGTTAGGAAAAGGCAGGATCTACATATGTAGGAGCCTGTGTTTGGGCGAGGAAGAGAGATGGAGGCATAAAAGTCTGATGGGCTTTCTTTTGTTTGTATCCTGGAGGAGAGAGAGATCCACAGGCGGCAGCTTCGTCTAGGTATATGCAGCAAGAGGCTGTACGGTAGCCTTGGCAACAGAGCCAGAATGAGGGAGAGCGAGCGAGGGAGCTGGAGAGAGAGAGAGAGAGAGAGAGAGAGAGAGAGAGAGAGAGAGAGAGAGAGAGAGAGAGAGAGAGAGAGAGAGAGAGAGACTGTGTGTGTGTGTGACTGTGTGTGTGTGTGTGTATGTGTGTGTGTGTGTGTAGACTGTGTGTGTGTGTTTATTAATCATATTGTGAGGGCATAAATCTGTTAGTACAGTTACATTAGGGGGACTCACCTCTAAAGGATGATTCCCACAAGGTAAACCATTAAGTTTCAGAGCTAAAAGATGCAGCTGGTGATACTATACATTTTAATTATTGTCAACAAACCCTATAAAAATGTCAACAACAACAAAAACAAATCCTATTAGCACACTGTAGACCTTGATGGTCGCCTAAAACTGTTATATACATCAGCGAGGCACAATGTTGAATTGGATGACAACCAACAGGGTCACTGTAGTTGTCATATGCCGCCTTGCTGCCATAAATACTCCCTAGTGCAGCGATTGTGTATGAATCCGCAGCTGAAAATAGACCCCGGCAAAAGGTACAATTCACTACTTTTCATTTGTTTACTGTTAGAGAAGTGTTTGCCAAAGTGGACAGCTATTTTAGGAAATATCTGAACTACATTCGTGAGTCATTTTTGAGGATTTACATCCTCAATAAGGGAGGAGTGCAACACACAGGCTGGAGAAAATCATAGGAGAAAATCATAATCAAGTACTGAGAGACAGACTTGGGATTTATCTTTTTTTGACAGTAAGGAAAATAGTGAATATTTCCAACCGGATCTAAGTCTCCAAAGTGAAATCAGTGTCTTCCCGAGTGAAAGGAACCTGTTTGTGTGTGCATGTAGTGGGGGGAGTCGGATCATAACACATCACTGAGCAGTGAACACCCCCCACTGTCACCTCCTCTGCTTCCAAGCTGTACGCTCTGCCACCCACCTCCCTCACTCATCTCCATCAGCCTCCCCCCCCTCCAACCCCTGCTCATCATCATCATCACCCAGGTCTATTCTCTTTTTCCGGTCTCCATCGTCTTCGTCGTCCCCCGTTATCCTCCGTCTCTATTCCTTTTCTGCTCCCCGTTGTTGCTCTCCTGTCATTCCTTGTCTCTCCTCCCTTTCTCTCTCTCTGTCTCTCTTTCTCTCCCCCTCTCTCACCCTCCTTCCTGTCTTGCCATATGGTAGCCTTTCCCTGTCAGCTCTCTGAACTCACCAGCACAAAACAGCCACTATATGATCAACACAAATCCTCAGGAACACTATGCCATTGTTTTTTTTTTAGATTTCAATTTGCTTTATTGGCATGGCCTTGCAGTGTTTCCACAACAGATTGCGTATAGTACATTTGAATGCTAGCCAAGAAAAAAAGACATCCAAATGCCATGCACATTACTATACTATACTAAAGTGTATACAGTATTTAAGCTATATTAATGTACATTGCTAAAACACAAATGCAATTAAATTATTTAAACCTACTATGACTGACCTTTTTGGCCTCTAGATGGCAGCAGAATCAAACTGCAAACACAACAGGGACATATATTGCTTTTTAAGGTAACATTGAATACAGAAGAGTGACAAATTAAAGGAAAAACCTAAAGCCTTGACACCCACAGTGAGACAGTCTGGTGGCTCTACTATTTTGGGATGGAGAGGGTATTTTGCTAGCATGGTATTGGCTCACTTGGGTCACTGCAAATAAATCCAAAGTTGTTCTGAGTGATCACCTTTATTTCATGATGAAGCATTTATATCCTGATGGAAGTGGTTTCCTTCATGACAACAGTGCCCCCATCTAAAGGACATAAAGGGTCGCCAAATGGCAAATAAATGTAAAAATGATGTGGCCATCACAGTCACCAGATTTCAACTCAGCTGAGCACTAATGGAAGATTTTGGACCAACTTCTTAGATGGCGCTTTCTGCCACCATTATCAAATAAACCAAATGAGAGAATGTCTTGTGAAGAATGATATTCCAATCCAGAGTGTCAGAGACTTGGAGAATCAATGCCATGGCACAATGAATTAACACCTGAGGTAAATATTTGGATCTTTCTGCAAAATTCTCCACTGTCTTCACATGCAAACATTCTGTTGTTTAGTACTGGACAGGTAATATACAATAGTTATTTTGAGCTTTTATGGTTCCAGCTACGTCAAAACAAGACAGATGACTTAAAGTAGACTTCTGTGCTATTTAGCACTGACCAAACAATACCAAGCGGCAGAGGGGTCATCCCTATGTTCCCCAGGTCCTTTGTTCCCCGTTTTTCCTAAAAAGGGTCCTATGTTCCCCGGTCGAAATACATACTGGGGAACATAGGACCCTCTTTCTAAAAAAGGGTCCTATGTTCCCCGAGGGTCCTATATTCCCCGTTTTTTCCTAAAAAGGGTCCTATGTTCCCCGGTCACATACAAAGTGGGGAACATAGGACCTTTTAGGGAAAAGCGGGGAACATAGGACCCTTATTTAGAAAAAGGGTCCTTTGTTCCCCGGTCCCATACAAAGCAGGGAACATAGGACCCGGGGAACATAGGTACGCTCCCGCGGCAGATATCTGGTCACAGGTCATTGAAACTGAAATCTAGCTAAACAGATCGTTGTTCACTGCAGGAACTTGCCTTTAGGGTGGCCCGAACCTTTGTGCATGTTTCGACAAGAAACATTGCTTAGCGCAAAAAGATGCTACACAGAAATACAGCTGGTCTGAATCCGCCAAAATTCAAGACATAGTCGGTCATAAAACTACACTGAGTCAGTTTTTAATTCGGTTTTCGTACGGAATAACTCAAAGGAAATATTATGTAAGCTGCTGCTACGTAGATTTTGCTACCTTTAAGGGGAGCGTGCCTATGTTCGCACAGCCCTATGTTCCCACATTCCTAAGATATTTTTCAAAATTAGGCCCTATTTTCCGGGTTTTTAAGAAATATTCATTTTCTTAAGATAAAAACTGGGTTTTCGTGTAAATGAGAGGCCAAACCGTGTGGAAATATCTGCGTTTTCCCTTCGTGTAAATGGGGTCTTAGAAATGTGAGACATGTGGGAACATAGGGCTGTGGGAACATAGGACTGACCCCCCTTTGAGTAGTGCCAGGCTAGCTGTTTCCCTCTACTTCCAGTCTTTATGCTAAGCTAACTGGCTGCTGGTGCTTAATGAGTGTGACATTGATATTGTCTTCTCTCAGCAAGAAATCAAATAATGTCAAACTAAGCATTTTTAGTACATTTTTAACCAACGCACTGGTTAGGTTTTGTGGAACTGAATCCTATAACAACATCACCTGTTTTTTATTCTTTATTTTAACCACCACTATTAAAGTCAATTGATAAATCACATCTCATTTCATTGAACACACTTTCTTTCTCCCCTTTTTCTTATTTATGACCCACTTCAGAGTCCTCTCCTCTCCGTCCATATATCTCTCCCACACATCCTCGCCAGCCTTCCTGCGCTCCAATCAACTAAATGAACTCCTCTGTCCTTCCTTATCGCCTCATCCTCATTCCCCTTTTTTTTCAGTGAGCATGAAGGCATCATCTAACCTAATTAATGATACAGGAAAAGAGGCTAATATCCAGTGGCCTTGAGCTGTCTGGTTCTCTCGCTGCTACACTGGAAAACCAAACTGTTAAATCACTTACTCATCTCGATACACTTGTGACACCACATTTTTCTGAAGCTGTTTTATCCAAAATGTGGCGTTTGACTTTCTAATTTTTACACCGGAAAGCAATTAACAAGGGTTACATCCTTCAAAATCTTAGTGAATGCGATAACGTATATATATATTGATGATAACAGTATAAAAATTAGCAAAGTGTGGTTTGTTTTAATTCGAAAAAAGTAATCATGAAACTCAAGAAATGTCATGTCAAAACAGCATTATGGTGGTATAAATGGAGGCATCTAGTGGTTCTAGTAACTCACTGCCGCTACCTTCATGAAATAGCAGCAACCACCTGAGTCTTCCTCATTAATACAAGCCTCTGGAACATTAAGCCTCGTGATATTTCTGTGTGGCGGGTTTTAACAAGCTAATTGGTCCTAAAGCCTTCCTGTCTGTTACCAAACCGATGCCAATCTCAGATTTGACTGTGACTCATGGTGTCACATCCAAATGAAGGCGGGCGGCTTCCAGCTTGTCTATGAGGAGCCATAAAACAAAGTCTAACACAGACAGGAAGGCTAATCTTGTTGCACATTTGCATTGTGGGGGAATCAGGGAGCTGTAAAGTGTTCATCTGATGACCTCAAGCCGCTGGAGTCAGCTTTTTCCTCCAGACACACACTGACATCTGTATTTGTTGGGGGGGGAAAAAACATAAATCAAGCATGAAAATGAAAGGAAAACTATCTGTTTCTTGTTACTATGTACAAAATTATACAAGCCCTGCTGTATTTGCAAGCAAAAAAGAGCTTATTATAGAGCACCATTGTTGTTTTTACTCATATGGATCAGTTTACTGGTCTGGTCATGGGAAGTGCTATTGAGCCTGTGAAATAGTTGCACAAGAGGGGCTCTCTGCAGCTACAACCACTGATGATTTCACTTTTTGTGTGGAAAGCATGTGTTTAAAGATGTAGTGTGAAAAATGTTGACTTTTACCATGCAACCAACAAACAGATGCAGCATGGGAAATGTAGCGTTTTGATTGATACAGAGAATAAAGGTCACAATATCTCAACCCCTGCAGCTTAGAGTTTAAATTCTGCCTCATCTGAATCATTCAGCTTTTACAGAAGTGTGATACTAAATTGCTTCATGCATCTCATATGTGCAAATAATTAGTTGGTACTTTAAAGTCAAGGATTATGCAGATTCACACAGACAATATTGAGATATTAACCTGTAAAAACCTGATCTTCAGCTGTATGTGGTCCTTGTGTTATTCAGTAACTTTGCCAATCAGTTTGCAGTTAATTCCTAATTCCCTGTTAAAATGTCACCAATAAAAGTAAACAACATATTTCTTGGGACTTTACCCGGAAGAGGATTTTTTTTTTCTTCTGGAGGTTGTTGCATTCAGTTCTTGAACTACAATGACAGCATTTAGTCAGAAACACCTCCTCCAAGTTGTTCCTGTGCTGTTATGCAAAACGCTTTAACACATCTTTGCCTCCTGGGTCGGAGATGTGGACACGACTGTGGCAATGCAACACAACCTACTGCACGATATCATATTAGCAGTGTCACGCAACTTGTAATCATTCAGACCGTCTCGGTTACGAAGGGAAGAAAAGAAGAACATCATCAATTGTGTGACTCAGTCCTTTTGTGCTATTTACAGCTCACATCTCCGCTGGTCTTTGTTTAGGCAACACTGTATTGGAAAGTTTATCTGTAAATCAGTTCACGCTTGTACGTAAAACGTGCAGGATTTATATCAAAGTGATTGTATGCATGTGTGTGTGGGGAAAAAAGAGCAATAGTTTATCAGGACACTAATCTGGGATGCTGAAAATCAAATGTTTTTAACAGAGTTTTTAATGGAGTGTGCAGACATAATGTGCATCTCCGCCCTCGCTGCAGGGCTCCGTCACAGCAACCTCGCCTCACCATCACGGCTAAAAAAAACAACAAACGACTTTTCAACATAGCAGGACTTCAGATTGGACGGTTTCTAGATTAGGAGCCTCTGTTTACTCCAGCGTCTGAATCTAAACAACGAGCCCTGACAGTGTAGATATAAACCCACATGTTCATGGGTCACGGCAGCAATTATGACTATTTACTCGGCATAAACAAACAAATGAGAGTCACGCAGATGGAAAGATGGGGAGCGGAGTTACATGCCTTAAATAAGATGGTACAGTCAGACAGAGCAGCTGTGATCTTCTGTAACGCGTAAAGTCTCTGTTGTTGTGTGGAATTTAAGAATTAGAGGAAGTTTGTGGAGTTAGTTGGTTTAGATTAAGGGACAGAAAGAGAGAGAGGGAGGCTTGTAGTTTGGGAAGTAAAGAAATAGGCCTAGAGATAAATCAGGAGGGAGGTCAGTGATGGGGCAACAGTGATGTTCAGGACTGTGGATCAGTGGTTCCCAACCTTTACTGAACCCGTCAGAGAAACTCACGCTATGCATCCTTATTTTACATTAAACAGGATATTGATTCTCGAGGTTCCTTTTTATAAAGCAGTAATGTCGACATTCAGCTGAAGTAAGTCAGTTTGATCATTTGGAGCAAGCAAAGCACCTTTAAATAGCAAGGCAATACAGAAATGTACTTTTCCTAAAGTCAGTTTGATTAAAGAACAGAAAGGAATATGAAAAGAACTGAGAGTTGGAGCAAACAGGGTTTTTTCTGTCAATTTGTTAGTTGGTGCACAAATAACTGAATGCTGCTGCCTTCGTGTTTAGTTTAAACTCTTTAAGAGCACAAGAATGTTCAGAATCAGAATCAGAAAGGTTTTATTGCCAAAGAGGTTTTCACATACAAATAGTTTGACTTGGCGTTTTAGTGCATAATGGTAAACACTCATACATAATTTAAAAAGGTGTTGCCAGTCAGTAGGTAGTAGGTGCTACAAGACAAATAAGAAGCAGCATTACAAGTCAAATTAGCAGTAAGTGTAATTAAAGGTTTATAAATCACAAAAAGTAATAGAAATACTTTCAGTGTGAAGGAATGTGCAAATTAATCACCTTAGAAAACATAGTTATTTAACAAAACAAGACAAAACAGAGCACACAATACTCCAAGAGAGTCATCCATGGTGCCATCTTGACATTACTTTGTGTTGAAAAGTGGTGCAGACATAAAGGCTTAGAAGAAGAAATATTTTTCTAAATGAATATCACATCAAGCCCTGCTTCACAGTGATCAATATCAAGTATTGCTCCCCTAAAATATGACAAATAAAAAAAGAAAGTGATGGAATAACGTGATGTGAGTTAAGCTAAAGACAGCTGAGGATAATTATTCAACTTTATCTTTCGATGTTAAGTTAAACTGCTTTGTTGTCACAATGCTGCAAGAATTCATAACTCGAGTTCAGTCAAATATGAGCCATTCTAAGCACAAGGTTTAAATATCAATATGTGAGAAAATGGTTACCTTTTCTATGTTTTTTGGCTTCATACTGTAGGTGACAATGTGCATTTATTTCCTCTACATGTACACCGCATTGCATGTTTTCCTATTGTGCAAATAAAAAAACTAATGCTTTTTTTCTCTCAGTGTCCTGAGTATAAATGACACCTATGACGGAGCATATACTTTTCAGTGCTTTATAAACCAACAGAAAAATATTAAAGTACTTTTTTGTTTTTAAACACACATGAAGTTAATGTAAAGATCAGAGAAAGGGAGGGATTTAATCCAATTTACTGACTGGCAACATCTTTCTGTCTATAATTGTTCATTACTGAGGTTTCTAGACTGTTAAGAGTAACTTAACAACTGCATTTTTTTTTTTCTTTTTTTATGGGATGAAATTACCTCAGAGTAGAAAAGTCTAGTCTTTTTAGATTCTAAAGAGGTGGTGCCACAGTGACAATACATATCTTAATATGGAGGACCTGATTTAAGGCTGATTTTTCAACTGTTTCAAGAAATAACTAATGATTACAGCCATTTATTTAGTACCAGCTTCTTCAGTTGTTTGTCAGTTACTTTTTTAAATCATTTTAACTTTTAGCAAATTATTTCCATTAACTTACTTATGAGTACTTTTGCTCGTAGCTAAGTGTATTCATGACTTTCTATCTATTCCATCTTTTTATTTATCATTGCCATCTTGCTAACTACTTTTTCAAGCCAAAAAACTTATGCTCAAAAGTTTATTCTATTTAAAAAAAAGAAAAAATTCCACACATCTCCCTTTAACTGCGAGTACCCCTGGCTGTAAATCATTGCTGTAGATGATATGATTAATTGCACTGATGTTGACTCTGTAATGTTTACGTGCTGTAAACCAGGTCTGAATTCCATAAAGTTTGATAGCCTGCACACGGGGAATAAAACAGAAACACGGCCTGTTATTTTAACCATAAAGAGCATTCTGCACGCAGCGGCCAAGTCTCCATGGAAGCTACTCACAACTCCCCATAAAGCTCACAGTATGGATCCTGTCCGACTGACCTTCTGATTAAAATACAACCAGAGTGCAGATCCTCCCTCCCTCCCTGGTTACTTAAAGCCAGCCAGAGGTGGAAGTTATGAAGCTGTGGGGTAGCTTTTTTAATAATTACGTCATGTTCACCAACAATTTAAAGTAGAAAAAACAAAAATGTATACAAATTATAGACATGCAGCAAATAGAAAACCTTTAGGAAGAAGGCAGATGACCAAATAAAAGGAAAGAAAATCAATGTATAGGTGTAATTTTACATTCAGGGATGCAGATGAGGAAGAGAGAAGGAAGAAGAGAAAGTAATGATGGATATACACTGATCAGGCATAACATTATGACCACCTGCCTTATATTGTGTTGGTCCCCCTTATGTGGTCAAACCATTGGACATGGACAAGAGGACCTCTCAGGGTGTCCTATGGGGTCTGGCACCAGGACGTTGGCAGTGGATCCTTTGGGTACTCTGGCTTGTGCAGTTTGATGTTCTTGCCATGTGGTGGGGTGCATTTTCCTGCGGGGGTAGGCCAGTGACATTTGGGATTTCCATTTGCATGAGGGAGTGTGCTTGTTCTGGGACAATGTGTATTTGGGTGTCTCATCAACACAGATGCCAAAATCTAAGGTTTTCTAGCAGAACACCACATAGTACCAATATGATCAATGTTGTTCACTTCACTTGTCAGTGGTCATAATGTTGTGGCTGATCAGTGTATTTCCTCATGGAGAAGTAATACAAAGAGTTGTGATCTATGTCCACAAAAGCTGCATCGTGCTGCACTTTGACGCAAGAAGTCATTGCGTGCACTCAGTGTTTGATTTCCCTTATTTTAATGTGTGTTTTGGAGAATTTTAATTGTTCTCGTGAGGAAATACGAAGACTTAAAGGGAAGTACTGCATTGAATACCTCACAACACATTTGCTTAAGCGACAGGTGTCCAGCTCATCACAGTCAGCAGTCAGGTAACCATTTCCTCATCCCACCTCAACGCTCCTATTAAAATTGCAAAATTAATCAACATGTTATTATAAGTTTCGATATGACGCTGCTACCAAAGCTACAGGACTTGCAATTGCGTAACAAGAGTCCAGTATTAAAGTACGGAGAAAGAGAATTCATTAGATATTTCCTTGGTTGTTTCCCAGGGAAGCAAAGAGAAGAATTATCTCAGTTGGCAGCACATTGTGTGAGCAAACTTCAAACACTAGATCTTTTTTTCCCCTTCATTCTGGCATGTTGTAGACCATTTTCAAAGACGGCGATCATCCATATCAGACAATTATCCTTCTCTCACACAGATAGCTGAGGAAAAGGTGGAGTTCACTTGGAGTGGAACCGTTTAAAAAACAGACAACCAGGAATCACTTCTCCACTTTATACACAGTCTTCTGTTTATCTCGGATAAACACCTCCAGTTTGGGTTTTGTTGGCCGACAGCCAGTGTATATAACCATGTTGGCCTAATTAGGACATTCCTCCATTGTCTCTGTTATTTGGCCTGGAGCTTGAAATGCTTTGGTTTTCTTTCCTGCTTCTTTCAAGTGACGCGAACATTCAAAGGATCACCTTTTCAGACTGATGTTTGAACTTGAACCGGGTCACTTTTTGTTTCGCTCGTTCCGTTCTTTGAAGCTCTTCCCACTGACTTTGATAATCAAATATACAGTCGGTCATCAGAAAGACACCATCTAATCCCTTTTATTTTATTTTCATTCTGTTTTTTTCTTAGATTTTTACAATACAGAAGGTAAAACTGCAGAATGTCAAGAAGGACGTTAGCGGGTAACGACCAGATTCTACCTCATGTAATGACACCTGCTGGGAGGTTTATAGGTCACCTGACAATAAAACTGGATGTAATGATGTCTGATTTGTGCTCTATCTCCAACTTATTTGTTATTCCCCGTGGATAAGTATGACGACTGTGGCTTTACACAGAAAAAAGGAAGACAACAGCATTGATTTGCATTCGGTTTGCATTATGACAGCAATTTCAGCTCTGCTTCTGTATTTGTGTTTGCAGTTCGCGTTGTGGGTTTGTGGGTGCGTAAAATACAAACATGACGACTGTGACAGATATTTCCATCCAAACAAAGAACAGTCATAAAACTTTATGGCGAGATACCGTCTTTTACCGTACTGAATGCTAAAGGAACCATTCAACCATCGAGGTTTATTTCCTCGCTTGCCGAGTGTTAGACGAGGTTCAGCCAGGTTTGTTGTACCGTATCCTTCTGTTTCCTGTCTTAGTGCTGAGCTGAACCAACCACCTGCTGCCTGCACATATGAGATTGGCATCAATCTTTCAAAAAAAATGGCAGTTAAATTTTGTGCAGACGTTCAAGCTCCATAACATGAGCCATATCCACTCAGATATTTGCTTTATAACTGAATATCTGCAAAACTAATGACACTCCCATCAGCCTCAGCTGTATTTAGCACTAATCAGCAAATGTTTGCATGCTAAAATTAGCATAAAGCTGTAGATTTAGATCCAATAAACAAATAAGCACATAATCAAAGTTGCCTCCTCTCTTTATTTTGCATCAGTCATGCTCAGTAGCCTTTTCCACAGAACTAAAATAGGACGTGATAAAAATGATACGGCACCACATCAGTATCACTGTGGTGAGATATCACCACCACAGACTGTCTCCAACCTGTATGGGGCCTATTCATTCTAAGAAGCTGTTAATGCTTAAATCTTTTAGGCCTGGGTCTTTTTTTTTTTTACATTACTGCCTGAAAAAACACACAAAATAAGGTGTTGCAGCACCACAAATGTGAGGCCAAAATGAGCAGCCTTGAGCTTTATAGAGATGAGGAGAATTTCACAACACAGTAAGTCTGTCTGTCCTCATCATAAGGTTAAATCTTATACTTGCCTTATCAAAATTCCTAAATAAAAGGGTCTCACACCAACGACTGAGTAGATATGGATGATGCTGGACCTGTTCTGACGAATTCTCAACTGGAACTCTAATAAATTTGATGCAACAAAAACACTAATATGCCATTCACAGCATCCTTAATGCATTTCAATAACAGATAGGGCCTGTGCCAGGTTTAGGGACTGTCAGGGTGGAAGGGATTAAATCTCGGCCCTTGAGACGTATTATTTCAGGACTTTAAGGGTTTTCAATTTTGGAAAGTCCACACATTTGTAAAAAGTCATGCTCTTTGCTTTCAGGACTCATTCTTCCAAAGTTTGCACCGAGATGGGTTAAAGAGTTTTAGTGTATGTTGCACTTTCTGCATGGAACCATTTGCAACTTAATTAAAAACCTGGTTCATTGTTCGGAATTCAAAACCATCTCTCTGCTCAAAAGGTTGTCAGTGGTTTTAGGGGTACATTAATGTATTTTTTCATTGGGTCATTAGCTTTAGGTTGTTGTTCTTTTAAGGAGTGTTCATAATGCAATATTTGTATGACTGTATTATTTACACTGCACCGTTTTTCACTCTGTTATGATGTATTGTTGAAATGCACTCATCGTTGTTGCTTCCTATCCTGGCCAGGAAAGACTTAATATTGGTGACGTTTTCCAGGTTAAATAAATAAATAAAATGAATCAACACGATCTTATTCATGTCTAAATGCAATATTAGTCACTGCACGAATAGATGATGATGAAAGAACAAAAGAAAGAATAGAAATAAGAGTCCAGAGGCATTTTAGTCAGAATAAAATGCCACGAGGAGGAGTGAAGATTTTCATGTGGATCCGCAGTTGATGAACAAATTCTTCCACACAAACAGCATTTAAGTAATTGCATATGCGACTGAAAGTTGAGACAAACTAAGGAAAGCAGTAGTGCTTCCATATGTCCACCAAAAACCCACATGCTTTTGCAACATGCCTGCACGATTACAGTGTAAATTGTAATTTTGTTAAGCTTAGAAGATGCTGTTTGCTGGTAATTTGTTATTTTGAATGTGAAATAATAAGACTCAGACAGAGGCTGGAGTTCAGCTCTATTTGAATTGTAGTTATCAGCAAAGAAAAGCAGAAAAATGCAAAGGCACACATTATTTACTGCTATATAATATAAAACAAAGTGCTCTTGCTGTTGCAGTTCACTCTGACTGGGATGTTTAGGTCTACAGTTAAATGGACGTGTGTATGTTTATGAATCCATGCAGATAACATAACATTCCTTCCATGATTGTCTGCCTGCACATTATCAGCATCATCTTACTCATGAAAACACTCCTGGCAGAGGAGATGGCAAGAGGCAAACATTAGACAGAAAAAAAATGCATTTACATATTCTTGATGTGGCAACAACAGCTCAAATAGAAAGCGAGGCCTGCAGTGAAAAAACTAACAGCGAGCTGCAGCGATCCCCGGAGGATTACATAACATTTCCTTGGGAATGGTGGGTCACGGTGACCAGTTCATATCATCTCTATCTCCATTAGCCGTCATCAGCAGGCCGCTCTTAACAGCCATTATGAAACTGTCTGTCACAAAGCGGTGGCAGCTTCGGCATCCAGTGTACTATTTAAAGGTCAGGAAATCACCCACTCAACACGACTCGTCTTTTAGCTCCACAGCGCAAGTATTAGGAGGTGTTACTTTTTGCATGAACACAACAGAACAGTTCACAGCCAGGTAAGCTGTCCTGCTGCTTTGACGTGCTGGTAATTATAATGATTTCCCAATTTTGTGTTGCTTGAAGTAATATTCCCACCCAAAAAGCTATCTTTTGAGAATCACCCTATACTGGAGAGGTTGCTTGCAGACAGCAGAGGCTGTAATCAGCTCAGGTTTAAGACCAAAGCCTTGTAAACTGTAGCTTTTTCTGTGCGATTTAGTACTCCATGTATTTAGAAACTCTATTTACAGTTTTTTGACAGACCTTTGTTTATATGAGGATATTTTCAGCAAAAATAATGCCAATGCTCACCTTGCTAACAGGATTTTTTACATTTACACATAAATGTACAGCTACTCCTCCACTAAATTGACAAACAGAGGCTTTAGAATCAATCTTCACATATGATTCTCTTTCCTAGCTTTTATACAGGCTACTGATTGGCCATCATGGCTTTAGGGTTATGGTTATATCTTGTTTTTGTTTTTTGTAGATAAGGGAAGAAAAGGGCTATTTAAAACAATACACATGCATTTGTAAACTAGAACCAAGTTCACTCTAAAAAAAAAGAAAAGAAAAGTACATTCAAGTAAATTTGGATTCACTTTGCATGAACAATGGAGACCTAAAGCTTGGGCATGAAGTAAAGGTGAATCACTGGTGTGTAACAACAGAACTGTGTCCAAAACAACATTCACCTGGTGAGAAAGTAAACATGGCTGGAACTGTCTCAACTGTTTTTTCATTCTTTACACAGCTATTTCCACGTTTTGCATATTAACTCATCAAAATGTGTTTGAAAATGTTATAGATGGGGCTCGTATCATATCCAGCCGCTCTCAGAAACTATCCTACAATGATTTAATGGAAGGTTACCAACAAATGCAAATAAAAGCAATCCAATTATCCCAGGCACTTTACTAATGTGAATAATTATTTGATGACAGTGATTTAAAAAAAAAAAAAAAAAGTCATTTCTACACCCACACTCGCAACGTGAAAAATGTAGACCAGCTAAACATTTGACTCATTGCAAATTATCTCGATGAAAACAAAAACAATTAGACAATTATCTGTACACATATCATTATTACATACACCGATCAGCCACAACATTCTGATCAGGTAAAGTGAATAACATTGATAATATTGGTACTATGTGGTGTTCTGCTGGAAAACCTTAGATTTTGGCATACGTGTTGATGAGACTTAGACACCCAAATAAACACTGTCCCAGAACAAGCACACTCCCTCATGCAAATGGAAATCCCAAATGTCACTGGCCTACCCCCGCAGGAAAATGCACCCCACCACATGGCAAAAACATCAAACAATCAGGAACATCTTGAGGAACATGACAATGGCCCAAGATGTTGATTTGACCTCCAAACTTCCTAGACCCCATTCTGATCAAGCATCAACAGGATGCAGTGGAACAAGTTTGATTGACAGAGGCCCCACTGCACAAGCCAGAGTACCCAAAGGATCCACTGCCAACGTCCTGGTGCCAGACCCCATAGGACACCCTGAGAGGTCCTCTTGTCCATGCCCACTGGTTCATTTTTGACCACATAAGGGGGACCAACACAATATTAGGCAGGTGGTCATAATGTTATGCCTGATCGATGTATACTAAACTCATCTCAGTTTTGCTCCCACTTTTTCTGAGATATACAGATTTTGACAACACATTGCACATCCATTGTGACATCTTTCTTTCTTATTTTCTGCTTTCATTTATTTTCAGTCTTTCTTGTATTAAAGTCTTTAATAAGGCTTGATAGCAGGGGGTACTGAAGCAGCACAGTCCCAACAGGTCCCTCCTAGCAGACACTGAAAGTGCCCACAAGGGGCCCACAGTAATATGTCTTTGGAGCTCAGTTTCAACAGGAGGCTTGCAGTCAGTGCACTAATGTTTTTGTTTGATGGATTACTGTGGTACTTTATGGGAGGTGGGGGTGGCGGCGAGGTCTTAAGAGGCTTGGTTTAAGGCAATTATATTTAGGATGGAGGATATTCAGAACAACAACTGCTTGTTAGAGGGCTTTGTGTTCTGATGATTTCAAAATGGAATCAAGACGGAGGGGGAAATGGTTCTACAAAAGGCTTATTATGAATCCACATAAAAGTCATCAAGAAGGTATTTGGCTTAGAACAATGGGAGATAGATTTACATTAGAGCCAGACATAGCATTTTAAAACATAATCTGATCAAGGAATATCATTCTCTCCTTTTGTGATTAATGCCTCTATATATGCAGTGTTTTTCTAAAGTAGAAGAAATAGGAATGCTCACCTTTCCTATGATGCTGCCAACCTCCTGGATACAAAGAGATAAAGATAATGACATTAATAAAAGCAAAAAACAGATAATCCTCAACAGTAACCTTTCATTATTCATCAGATCTGTGAATCAGATATAGAATTTATGAGGCTGTGACAAATCTCGTGCTTGGAGACGCCCCTGAGCGCCGCAGCACGCATTCACTCATAAACAACCTTTCCATGCATGAGCAGTCGTAGTGTGAGGGTCACTCCCAAGCCCCCGTCGCCAAAGTCCTGCTCACAGTTCATGGTGATGTGGGAGTGGCACTCAGGGAGACGCATGAACAAGGCTCATTCGCTGGTCACACAGTCAAGCGAAGGCCAGCACTCGTTCTCTGCCTTCTCCGAGGTCCTTCAGTGCCGCTCTGCGAGGGAACACAAGTCAAAATAGTCAAATATTTCATTTATATGCAAGACTTCTTATCGCAAATTTGTTTCATACGCTCACACATACACCGTCGCTTGCACCCGTGGATGCACACAGACACACAGATTATAAAATTCTTGACAAGTAACATTAATTCAGTGTCATCATTCACTGAACATTATGTGGCACTATTAAAACTAATGGCTGTGTTCTAGTTCATTTCTCGGAAATTGCATGCTTGTACTATATCTAACTGCATTGTTGACTGAATGATAATTCCGGGAGATCAAAGACATCCAGACGAACGGAGGACAAATCAAAGCTGAAATCAAACACATTTATAACATCGCGGGGCTTTCGGGCAGCTCGCTGCAGTCGTAAGTATCTCTGCGAGGAACTTCTTCATCAGTTTACATCAATGTAATTTTGATGGTGATATTAATAACAAAGACATAATGAAGACTATTGTGCGTGCAAGATATTGACCAGAAGCACCAGCAGTGTCAGCGATGTTGCATTTCATCAGAGCTTTGGGATCCTAGCAGACTGTGGGTGGCCATCGGTGACTAACTGTGGCTTCATTACCTGACAAGCAGTTTCCTCTCACTGAGAGGCAAGTGATTTTTGAAATTGGTTGCAAAAAATAAATAAATAAATTCCTCTCAGGATGAGTGTGGCATGAGATTCATGCAAAGTTAATCAAATTCAATTCGTAACAGTTTTCATAAAATTGAAAATGTTTGGAGGTTCTCCGGGGATCTGGTTTTATCTTCTCCATCACAGTCAGTGTTGGGGGGAAGAAAAAAAAAAAGACACCATAATGGGGAGACTGAGCAGAATTCATACACAGGCAGCAAACGGGAAGCATCTGCACTGATCCCAGAATGACAGTGTGGCAGCAGCTTCGTGCATGTCAGGTATGTGACAAACAGCACGATGATTAATGCGTGAGTCACCTGGGTGCTCGCAGTCTCGGCATGATGTGTATAATTAGTTCATGGAATCCTTCATGCTTCCTCTTGATTTATATTTGCTTACATTTGTCAGCACGGACAGAGGGAAGTGCGTGTACAAGGATAAATAAGTGGTGGCAGAATGCAGCGTGATTAGCAGAAGCTAAAGGCAAGGACAGTTTCCTAACACTTTCCAGAATTACACAGCAAATGCTTGTTATGCTGCCAATTAAAGCTGTAAATAACAACTATGTTCATTCTCGATTCATTTGCTGATTATCTTATCAGTTAATATATCCCAGAAATAGTCACATTTCTTGTTTTGTCCAGGCAACAGTACAAACTAGTGATAAACTGTCATGAACATGTGCCGAATGAAATGCAAGGAATATGAAAAATCATTTTATTTACATGCACCATGTAATTACACTCAGATTAGTCCATCAGTCCATCTGATTTAACCAATCAGACGGAGCAATGGCTACATGCCTTCACACCATTTGGCCAATCAAATGAAGCCTCAGCAGACTGCCAGCTATCCTCAGATTAACCGTGTCAGTTCGGTGGTGGCTGTGAGATTAACTAGAAGAGCAAGGAAAAAAAAAGATGTTTGTGTTGAGTTAGAAGAAAATATTTTAAAAACAGCAGGGGGGATTAAATTAGAATTCTTTATCGGTATAATGTCTGGAATTAAATTAATGTTCTGTTTAATTGGTTGGGCATTCATGTGCAATTTGTTCAATAGAACTATGTTCAAAATAATTGATTTGATTTCTATATTCAGTGGTCTATTTAATGTTTGGTGCCTATTGTAGCTGTTAAAACAATGGAAACTGTAGAGTGAATACACTTTGGTATTTGATATATTTTCGCATGTCCTGTTGTCACTGTGCAATGTTTTCGCACATTGCAGATTTTCCTCAGTACAAACCCAGAAAGATTCAGTTTAAAAACAAACAAGAACAGCAAATCCTCACAGTGGAGAAGCCGGATGAAAAGAGTGTAGCGGTACCTCGGCACAGTGGTGCTTTGGTTAAATGTCACCATGCTAAAATGCCCACAATTAAAATGCAAAACATTAGCAAGTATAATGTTAATGATGTTTACCATCTAAATCTAATGCATACTAACAAGCGCTAATTAGCATTATTGTGAATTACAGCAGAGACTAATGTTGTTATTTTATATTAGTATTGGTAATGTTAAGTACAGTGTTTAGCGATTAATTAAGTCATTCAGATACTTCAACTTTGACCTGCTAGTGTTGCTGTCACATGATTACCAAAGTCATTAGGATTCAAGCTCTGGCCACTACACTATGTAGCAAATTTCATGCCGTGGCATTTATCAAATCATTGCTGAAAAAGTTTAAAAAAGGCAAAAATGTGAACCCACTGGCAGCACTAGAGGAAAAAATGGATCACTGAAGTCAGTGTTCTTTGTCCTGAGGAGAACGCACAAACTTTCACAGCAAGCCCTCCAACAGTTGTGCAGATATTTTAGTCTGGACCGGCTGACTGTCTGACATTAGAGCTATGCCGCTAGCGTAGCTGAAAATGACTTTTTCAGTTCAGTGACTATTTGATTAATGTAGTTGTACAGTCACCTCTTTTTGCAATATTATTATAAAATGCATCTAATTTGATTGATGCTTTTCAGATAGAGAAAGTCCACAGTCCTGGCAGTGGAATCCTCATGGATCATGCTAACCATTTGTATTCAGTAACAACACAGTAACAAATTACTGTCTCCAGTTTGACTCATCAAGGCCACTTGTTTGTCTGCCAAACGCATTCCAAGCAGCCCACAGTACAGCTGTATACCAGCCTACTGCTGCAGTCCTACAGACACCGCATGACATATGTGTGTGTGTGTGTGTTTTTTATAAATCTGCATGCGGCCGGTAGATTTGGTGAGCTATGAGAGCAGATCATGTTTAATAAATGCATGTTATTTTAGATGAGATCCAACTCCTGAGAGACTTGTTATAGGCAGGTTTATTGCTTTTACTCAGTGTGCAAGGCCATTGCTGCTCGGCTGATTTATTTATGCACTGGATGCTTGCAAAGACACGTTCAAATGCTCACACACATCTTTCTTAAGATGTCACAGTGCTTGAATGTCTCTATGGGTTATATATTCCCACCATGGTCATGGCTCACTTTGACATGCCAACCTGTCAAAATGTGATAGTAAGTGGAGCAGAGTGTCGTTTTGCTGGATAAGATTGTATCAAATCAACCTTTCTCTGCTTTTTTTTGGATGTGATGCTCATTGGATTGACTTACAAAACTATCAGTTAAGGGTAATTTGCATGCAATTTCCATAAATATCAAAAGAAGCCCAGGGTGCCGACTGAAGATAAACAAAAACTGGAGCACTTCACTCACCGTTAGCTATGGATTTAAGGCAAAGTAATCATGACTTTAAGCTTGATCAATCCATCCTGTGTTATCACAGAGCACATTTGTGCAACCCGCGGGCTAACTTCATTATGTTTAGGCACTGAAGGGCATGGCTAAAATGTTAGCACTTTATTGCATTAGCAGTTAATGGTTGTAGGAATCATTATGTGCATCTCTGTGGGTTGATAACAAGGCATGTGCTCTGTGTCTGTGTGAGGGCGGTGAGCTTCTGAACTCCTCATTTCCAGAATCCCAAGCAGCAGCGTTCCAGGATGAACAGAGCCCCTCTGTTCTAAATTAGACCTGGTAACTCAGAACAGGGAATTAGCGAAGTGCAGACTGCAGCACCCGCCTGCCAAAACGCAGTCAGACCAGGAGAGAGAGGCGGAGAGCCGATCCACTGTCCTCCTCTGTCACTGACTTTGTAACCTTGGTCCTCTATGCCTGACTGAATACAGCATGCGAGAACTTCAGTTATGAGTCACTGCTTGTATTCATCTTTATATACACTGAATTAAGCATGACTTTGTGAAACAGAATGACTGAAAACAAATGGCCATGGGAGGAAATCCTTCTGTCTGCTCTTAAAATTAAATGAATAAATGATAATGTAGAGAGGTTTTAACAGTATCAAAGGAGAATACTGATTTAGTTGGAGCTTATGTTTCTATCTTGGACATTATTTGAACTTTCAAACCACTTTCATTGAGGGTGACACCACAAGTGACTGCCTAGAAAATGTTCAAAAATGTTCAAAAATGGTTACCATGCGATGGGACAAAGTTGAACTATAAAGTTTGTTTTCAGTGAGCACATTGGGTAACAATTGTGATTTTTTCTCTGATAGATTTTGCAATTTGATTTGCGATAAAAAAAAAAATTCAGTCAATCTGCACTTCAGTATTCACTGTTTGATAGATTTAAAACATCTGAACAAGACTCAGCACACAAGACAGTATTTAAAGTGTGACTGTCACACAAGGAGAAGAGCATGACTTTGTAAAACCATCGACACAACAGTTTAAACTCTGTTTCAGCTGCGCTACTGGAACATAAGCTCAGTCTCGTTTAAATAACAAGACTGAGCTTATGTTGGTCGAACCACAACATGAATGATGAACTGCATAGTATACACTGACCAATGAACAACTCCGGAAGTTTCAAATTTAAAAAAATGTAATTACAGCATTAGTCTCATATTTAACAGATACATGTCCAGATAACATGATCCCCAGAGGATGAACCTTGGTGGTACCAACTGTTCCTTCACCTTCATCACCCAGCTGACATTTACTTTACTTTTACTAAAATATGTCAGAAACCATTGGATGGTTGAATTAATCAGGTTTTCAACAGTAATCGCTGTGCCCAGACGATGCATCCCACTGACTTCAATGATCCCCTGACTTAAAAGGTGGATTTTCTATTGGATGGATTGCTATGAAATATTGTGCAGCCATTATTGGTTTCATAATTTCACGTACTCACTCAGTACTTTGTTTATTGACCAAATATCTGTAAAAAAAAAAAAAAAAAACTCACAATCTCATACTACTTATATGGTAATTACTGTATGTTGTCATGCTATTAGTAGACCACAGTAGACATTACATCTGCTTCATATCAGCATGCTAGCATTTTCATTGTGAGCTTTCTGCCATGCTGATGTCAGCTTTAATCTCAAGGCACCACTTTTGGTTTTGTTTTCTTCTAAGTAAATTGTGTTGGCTTCTTAATATTTTTTCAACCTTTTCCTAGATCACATAAATGAAGTGGTTGTGTGTTGTAGTGACTGTTTAGCTTCAGCCAAGTCCAAGACTACCCAGTCAACTATGACATGCGTTAGTCTTTAATTGAATCCAACTTTGTTGTGAACTAAACCATGGTCCTCATAAGTCCAGAAGCCAGGAAAAGATGTTAAATGAGGGCTTATTTGATCTATTTAACTGTCATGCCATCAGAGCAGGTGGATCCAACCAAGACCTGATTGGTCCACTCTGCAAAATTACATGAAGTCACATGCTAACAGAGTCAGACTTGTTATAAACCAAATTCGCAGACCTCTTACATCTTAAGAAACCCCATGTTTTCTCCTGTTAACTTTCACCTGCACACTACAGCACTATCCCCTAATGTAAATAATAAAACCGTACTATACAGCAAGGTTATTATAATTAAGTTAAACTCAACTAGAAACTAAAAGGTGTTAACATTTTAATTGATCACAAAAATTAAAAAAAAAAAAAAAAAAAAAAAAGCTTTAGAATGCAACAAACTAACTGAAATGATGTTGTATACTAATTAATTAACTAAAATAAAATAAAAATATGCAGGAAATGTCTTTAGTCTTTTTCAATTGGGTCAAATTTGGCACAAAAAAAAACTGAATCAGGAGGCACTGGTACATTATATTTATTTAGACAGGAATGTCTCCATTAATCAAGTCAACTGCCTTCACAAAGTGTTGTGTTTGCTTTCTAACACCTAATATGATCCTCTTAGATCTCGCTCCTGATGAATACCCCCAACATCATAATACAAAAAACTAAAAACTAATGCTGAAAATATTAAATATTAAACTAAAGCAACATGTTCAAGCAATAAAAACTAAATGGAAAGGAGCAAATCTACTCAGAAAACAAACTGAAACTCAAGTGAATTGAAAATAAAAATGAAAAAGGAGCTAAAAAATAAAAATTCTTGAAGTATTGTACTATTAAAAGTGTAATGAATCTGTTAGAGAGAGTACATGTACTCTAAGATCAGAGTTGAGACAATCAATCAGTCAATCAAAACTTTTCCTTGTTATACATCACAGTAAATAAAACATCAATATGAAATAGGAATTTTCTCTACAATGTTTTGACATTTTATACATGGACTAAACAATTGAGAAAATAATGGGCAGACTGATTTAAAAATACAAATAAATGTTAATTGAAGCCCTCAAAAGAATAAGTTAATAATAAGCATGTTTTAGTATAGTCCACTGGCAATGCACTATTTATGCTAAACACGTAGAGGCACAAAAAGATACAAAAATGCGCTTATCTGAATTGTACAAACCTATAATTACAGATTGGAATCATTAAATCACACCTACAATTACAGAAATAACACCAAATGTATTTCTAAAAGATATAATAGTCCCAAATTATCCTCTAAGTTAAAGATAGCAAGAATCAAGAGGTGTTTTTTCCCCCGTCTAACTTCCATAAAGCATACATCAAAGACGTCTGGGATAAAAGCAACCAGCATACATCCCCTGACAGCCACCAGCAATAGCTTTTTTTTTCTCGCCATATTTTCAGAAGCTTCCACTCCAGAGACTCTGTCAAGATGAAAAGGATGTTGTATCCACTTGTCTAGAGGACTGGACACCTGTTCTGAGACAAGCGTGTCCCTCACACAAGCGACACACCGAGGGCTCTGGGCCGGCTTATAGGAAATGAAGATGGAATGAGGACACGCCTGGTCTCCATGGTGAACGACAGAAACAGGGTCCCCCCCTCTCCGCATACAGTACATACAGGGGATCGCAGGCATTGAGTGTCTGCTTGATAAACACACAGAGGCGGAGAGGATAGGGTGTCCCCCGGGTGGGCACATATAGAGCGGTAAGTGAGAGGGTGTCAATGTGCGTACACGTGCTCGGTGAGGGCAAGAGGTGATAGACCATTCACACACAAGCCCCCCGCTACCATCACACCCACACCCACACAAGCACACCCACACCCACACACGCACACACACACACACACATGCGCGCACACGCACACGCACACACACACACACACACACACACACACACACACACACACACACACACATACACTCATCACAAAACTAAAACAAACCCACATACAGCTGCTGGGATGAAAGGAGCCAACAATTCACAGACACACACACACAGAAAGAAGTGTTCAGTTGAAACACATGAGTGGACAGGCTTTGATCTGCTGCAAAAGTTCCACAGCACGACTTTGTGCATCCATCTGTCATGAACGCACTCAAACTACCAC
>OMNN01098850.1:14463-28363 GCA_900302755.1 Chromis chromis | reverse complement strand
TTGTTTGTGTGGTTTTATTGCATTTTTATTTCTGTTATCTGTAAAGCACATTGTGTTGTGTTTTCTTTGTCTGAAATGTGCTATATAAATAAAGTCTGATTGAGTCTAATACTGTAACTGATATTTAAAAAGCAGGCCATCAATAAAAAAAAAGTCCTTTATCTACCATACCAGACACGTTTCATCCTCCCAAACCATTCCTCAACAGACAGACACAAAGTGCAAACACGCTCAGATATATACACACATCCCCCTTAAATTCACACACGGGAAACAAAAGCTTCTCTGTGCCGCTGTCCCAGTAAATGACACACTGTTGTAACACTTCTAGTTTCAGCGCTGTCACTTTATCGCTCCGTCCTCCCCCATCCATCTGTCATCTGTTCATTTTGAGGTGATCTCAGGCCAAGACCGAGGTCGATGCTGTTGCCTTTGGGCTTTGGTACATCTAGTCAGGGGATCTTTTACTCTACGCTGGCAAAATCTTAAGGACACATCTTTACAGGCATACTTACACTTCATATACAATGTCTTATTCTGTACCTTATCTCTGTACCCTTTGAAGCATTTAGTAGTGTAACTTCTAAAAGAATGAAAAGTTTAAGCACTTCAACTGCTATCCTAAAGGATTTCATTTTGTTTATTTACACAGATTCAAGACTAAAATGTGTAAACAGAAACATGCCACTATATTGCCTTCTTGGCAAACCCACAAGGCTCAGTGAACAAAGAGTTCAGTGTTTAATTTTTGATGCAGTGTTCATTATTTATGTTCCTCCATTACTGTATGAATTGGATGACAATATTTAAATGTATGTACTGAATAAAATACAATAAAAACATGATTGTAGAAGGTTGTTCAAACGTACATCTGTTAACATTACTATGTAAAAAACTCCTGAGGCCCTATAGAGTAACATGACGCTCTGGCTATCTATAAAACACTCACTATAATCAATTCATAAATATGTGTATAAGGAAATAAAAAGAGGTAGTTTTGAGGTATGTTGATGTTTTGTTTTTTTAGCCCGGTTTACTCTACATTACGTTTACTTAGCATTATATTAAAACTAATAATTGAAAAAAGAAATTAAGTCTGGAAATTAAAAGAGATCAAGCAATGTCTGAACAATAAACACGTGAGAAATGTTTTAATATTTTTAGAATATATCTAAACATTTTGTAAAAAGATACAAATTAGTGTTCTCCCTTATGAACATATGTGCTAACTCACCCTGAGTCATAGTGAAAGGTTGTAACAGAAATGCCTGGCATCATGGTGTTTTTTAACAATGACTCTGTCAAACAATAAGAGTTATTCTTGACACAATAAAGTACAGTTTGATTATAGAATGTATAAAAGAAATCTACGTAGCTACCGTGATGTCACCCATCGATTTGTGGATCTGTTTGGCATTTTGGTCGTTGCCATCTTGTTTTTTGGAGACAGAAGTCTCACCATATTTGGACAAGAGCTGGATCTTACTGAGAACCCGAGGACGCTATGCATAGTCACCTATACTGGCAAAATGACTGCACCTGATACCTCGCTGTGCCGTGCAAAGTCGTTATTAACAAAGGTTAGCTTCCACATTTAAAGGAGTTTACCAGCCCGGTGTCGTTAGCATTGCAAAGACTAAGTTATTAGCTATTGCTAGCGCTAAAAATAGCAAGCTTGGTAAGCAAAGCGCAGCCATAGTTCACATTAACTGTGATATTAATTGGGATGCTACATTTAGCTAAAATAAAACAGGCTTAAATCAAATTAATAAATGAACAGTCAACTCCTTAGAGTGTCTTTTAGCACACCTGTACGCAGATCAAGATGACCAAGATGACAAGATACAATTACTATGCCTCTATCCTGACTGTCAGGTCATCAGGGTCGCGAGGTGGCCACACCCTAAAGAAAACCCTGCTTGATCAACTATTTTACTCTAAATGGGACCATAATTTACAAAAAGAACATCATGCTGTATTCAGTATATAGTTTACTGAGGTAATAAATCAAGTGAGAAGTAGGATCCCTTTTCTCATAGTCTTCTACACACTTCGTCTTGTTTTAGCAATCAGAGGCGTCGGCCCTTGTCCACTAGAAAGAATTCAGATTTAAGATGCTTCCACGTTGGCTTCACTTCTCAGAATCGGAGGCTACTTCTTTTATAAAGTCTATTAGTTTGTTATAGAAATTAAATATCTCAGACAAAAGCAAAAAAATCCTAAATGTGTAATTGAAGTTTATATATAATCTCAACTTAGATAAAACATATAAACCCATAAAGCATCAATATAACAAAGAAAACCACAACTGGATTATAATATCTTGTAATTAAATTAACTACGAAACTCCACAGAGAAGTCACTATAAGGTCATTAAAGTATGACTCAGTTGCTGAAGGCACAGTTGGATGTGAGATGTCAGAGTATCTGTGACCGTGGCCTGGGAGGGAGAGATGGCTGAGCTGAGAGGCATAGTGGGAGGTCGGTGTGGGGGTGGCACTGCTGGCGTATCGTGACGTTGACTGACTGACTTCCAAATCATCCATGTCATGAATCAGGACTGTAGAGGTCTCTGGAGCTGACACATACTAACTCACACAAGCACCCTCACAGGCACAAGACAAATACACACCATCTTAATCTGTATGTGAAAGTATGTGGACACAAAATAATCCATATGTGCGGGTTTACATGTGCACATTCTTATGCACCCACACGAAACGTGCGCCTGTGCATTCAATTCATCTGCAGACATGCCGGCAGATACGCACACTGTAACATGCGACATCATCTTCAGGCCTGCTGTCAACAGGCAGGCACAGAAGCTGACATATGCTCCTCACTGCAGGATGTAAAGACTCAAACACACACAAGCCTGCACGTGTCAGTTTAGTGCTCGCACTGAGCTGTGCATAAAACAAACGCAAATCACGTCCGTCACCGGGCCTCCAACATGAACAGCGGTCAAAAGATGTCCAGATCACAGACCACATCCCACCCACACAGTTTATTTAAGATGTGCAGTGTTTGTACATAAATGTCTTTCTTCCACCGCAAATGCAAACCAACAATATCTCCCACGTGGAAACCACACCCAGCCCTAAAAGCTAATCTTCTGGACGCCTTCTCAACACCCCTGGGGACAGAAATGCTTTCAGTATTATTCACTTCCTTTCTCAGTTTGGAATACACACACAGACACACAAATAGGCGATACTGATGGACTTCAAACTAGAGCAGGATTTCAGAAAAAGACAGGAAGATAGAGCATATTAAATACACGGTGTATAATATGTGAAAATATATAAGTTGCCATAATCCAGACACCATTTGAAATAAGTTGTTTGTGTGATCATCTGGCTATTTGTGTCATTCTTCAGATCAAATGTAATTAACCACAAAAGACGCATTCAGAAATGCAAACGCATGTTAATCTGTGCTAGCAGTCACTGTAATTGCATGAAAATAGTCAGTAGCCAACCTAATTTGTTACCTAATTAGAATGGAAAAATAAGGGAAAGAAAAGAAAGACAGAGACACTTGCAAAATTGAGGAAAATACCACAAAAGAGAAGCAGAGATAAAGCATGTGTAATTTATTTTATATCATCTAAAATATCCCTCTACTAATTAGTATGACTAAGATCTTTGATGAGTAACATTAAAATCCCTAGAAATACGAAACACCTGTGTTTATATATACCCATGTGTTTGTATATCTACGCATACATGGCAGCTGTAGACTCGAGCCTGAACAGCGAGGCGTTCCCACTGTGCATGACTGTGTTAGTGACAGCAGGTCATCACTAATCACCCAGTGGGTGCAGACTCATACCAGTAAGCAACATCCTGAAAGACTGATGGGGGCACAAGGGGGCTGATGGAGAATGGAAGAGGAAAAGTCATAGAGGACGAAGGCAAGCTACAGTAGAAGACAAGATCACAGGAGGGCACTGCTGCGTTCAGCTGTGAGGTCGCAACCATCACTATTAAAACCACTACTGCTGCTAAAAATAGCAACGATACAGCAATAAGATTAACGATACAGTGTCACGCTCCGTCTTGCTTTCCTTAATGCACCGATCTTTGATCATGCCCTTTTTCATGAAGGAGAAGGCTTTCTTATAGTAAGATATGTATTGGCATTTTAATGGTTATACTCAGGATGAAATATAGTGAAGAAGGTATAAAATTTAAATAAATATAATATTAAGAAACATAATCACCACCTATAAAACCAGAATCACAAAAAAGATAAATCATTTTAACATGTCACCACAAGAGAAAAACGGCTTTATTGTCAGCCACAAAATGCCATTGCTGGTGTGATGGACTTCGGTGGATTGTCACTGTTCCCTGAGGCCGGTCGATAGAGCCATCTCCCCGTGATTCAGCATTCTGTGCAGGTTCACAAGGGGCGTTTTGGCCCACAAGGAGCTATTCATCAATGGGGCAAGTTCCTGATACCGGGGTCGGGCCTGAAGCGCAAGGTCTGGTAGGGGTTAAAGCACAGCCTGTCAATTTAACAGCAAGCAAATGCCTTGTCCCAAAGCAAGCCACATACAAATTTCCATAAAGTCTACATCAGTAGAGAGAGTCACAGGGCTCTGAGATACAGAGGGAGAGAAAATGAGAGAAACCGGAGTACTCATTGAACCCTGACTTGGACTCATTAACATAATAAAAACGTTGCATCGGCCAAGGCAGACACTCAGACGATCACAGTGACATAAACGCATAGAAGTGAGTTTTATGAATCAACCAAAATGCCTGGATTAAACCATCTCTCAAGACAAGTCAACAAAGCAGTTCAATGGCACAAATAATGCCACCATACATACAACAGTCATTTGTTGAGTGGAAACTTTGCATCACAAAAATCTGTTTTAGATGAACAGGCTTTTCATTTTATGGGCCTTTGGAGGGTAACTATGCATGACAATAAACACGATGAGCCTGCAGACAGTAAAAGCATACGTCTGTGTTACCTTCATTTGCAGAAGTCTATGCATCTTCCTGTTATCTCTGCCCATTTATTACGCAAAAATGTTATATTTGAGTAAGGGAAATCCCAATTACCTAAACTGGTTATAAAAATATCAGTTCTTATTTTGCCTTTGGTGGTGTTCCTTTGACGCTGCTAAAACCTCTTTGGAGGGCACTAGAAATTCATCTATGCAGGTTAAAAAAACTTCTAATATAAGAATCCTAATATAACCCAAAGATAACATCCTGCACCCTCAGTTTAAGGCTAAATAAGTTCACCAAAATGCATCAGTCTCTATCCAGGCGGGTGAACAATAATGCAAAGCGGGTAGCGGCATGACTGTGTCACATGACGCCACAATGAGAAGTCACTGAGCTCTTTCCAAAGCCCATGCTATAATAAACCTTATGCACCAGGGAGGGATAAAAATATGGGCTAGACAAGCTGACACACTGCATTTGCAGAAAGCTGCACTTCACTCTGAGCACCATCAATCACCCTTCACCAGTTGCTGATGCTTGTTGTCTGAGCTGTGTATTAAACACGTGATTACAGATAAGCGTACGGTGGCATGCCAAAAATATCTATGCATAAACCCTAAATGTCAGGCTTTCACTGGAGAAAAGCAGCATTCAGTTCAGGGACACAGTGCCTGAATGGTACCGCATATCCAAATATAATATGTTTAAAAGCTCTATGATTATTTTTTATTCCATCTATAAAAGACCAAGCTTTCATTTTGGGGCAAGCACTTTTCATACCACACAAGCACCTGGCTTTGAGGACAATCTATGTATTAAGAATTCTACTTCTAATTAATATTTCATGTAAGAGTGAAGAAGCCCCTGAAACCATGTTGTAACCATGTAAGACACAAGGGAAAATACCACAGTGGTGCTATGTATCATTTGTGTATGAGATCAATTGCAATCTGAAGCATAATTTTGAGCACACATGCAGTAATAATATCTCCAAAGTACAAAAGCCTGAAGTAAGAGCTGCAGTTTCTCACTTTTTGGCAGCAATAGCAGGGGAACAGGGCTACATTAGTGAGTCATCAGAAGCCCTAATGCCTGTAGTTGTTGTAGTTAATTTAAAATTTAAACTAGCATCTTTAGAGATCTCAGCCATTGTAACTGTACTTATCCAATCTGCATTAATATATATTTAAATAGCAACCACGGAGGAACTTCTAAATTGAGAGGAAGATCATGAGCTGTGTTTATGATGGCAGGGGCTGTTTTTTTTCTCAATTTTCACTGGGTAATGCAAATTATAGTGTAATCAATCACTTTGCACTTTCTGCGTGCCTCCGTGAGCTCGGCCCCTGAATGATAATGACGGGGAAGGAGCTTCGGTTAAACTACGGGATTAAGGGGTGATTCTAATGTGCATATTTTGAGAGGCTGCATGTTTTTCCTCTCACCTTGGCCATCCCCAGGGGACTGCTGGTGCAGAGCCAGCAGCACACACCCTGTCACCCCGTCAGTCAGTCATACGGCCTTAAAGCAGCTGAGTCAGACCCGCTGCTTCATTACAATCAGGCCACGATCCACAAATATTTTAGCTTGTGTGTGTGTTTCTATGACTCATACATGTGAGGCTGAGAAACACAGTGTAGAAACCTGGGAGGAAGAGAAAGGTGATTGAAAACAAAGTGTGATTCTCAGTGGTTTGGTCAGCTACTAAACCTTCCTTCAGATTTCCAGCATCTGCACCACTACTGCCTGAACTGTTTATGCTAACCAGCAGTGCTTCTGTGAATGAATCATACAGTGATTCACACACTAATGGCAGAGACTGACGGTGCTGATGAGAGAATTTCTCGCTGTCTGCGGTTTACTCACTGGCTCTGCTGCATGCTCTTGTGACTTTTGTAACGGAGGCTAACAGGAAGTAAACAAAACGGTGGAGAGGATGCCAAGGGAGGGAAGATTCTTCAGGGGAAGACGCAAAACTGTTTTATAATTAAGTCCTTTGGCTTTGCAGCTATTTTGAAAACAGTATGAGCGAGGGGTTGAAGTGGATGAAAAATATTCTCCTTGCTGTGCCTTCAGAGCAATATTACATTTCCATCTGTTACTGTGTTCCTGATACCTCCATCATCATCTGAAATCACATCTTATGACTCACAGGTTGCTCTGGCACATTTATTTAGTGCATGCAGCCTCAGACTCGGGATGATTTGTACCTGCTTGTAGTTGCTATAATAACTGTAATACTGTACATGCATGACTTACTGCTGATATTTGACATCACTGAAAAACAGGGGGAAAGGAAAATTGAACTTATAATAATAATTACTATGAGTGTTGTAGCATGTTAGACTGTGTTTAACTCATTCTCTGCCTACTTAAGTGCTGCGCTCTTAGTTTGTCACATAACAGGCATCAATGCTGAATCAATAGTCTGCAGCCAATATGTTCACCCTGAGACATCCCGAGTGCAGGATGGGTGGATGAGTGGATGGATGGGTGGATGGATGGATGGATGGATGAATAGAAGAGAGGGAAAAAAGGCAACCAGTGTGCATCAGGTTTTCCAGTAAGAAAAATCTCCACGTCAGTTAATGAGACTGAATGTGCACACCAAGCAGTAAATTAACATTTGGTATGGTGTGGTGCATGAGAAGCACGTCCTTACCAGTCAATGGCAATACAGGGGTAAGGCACTCCAACACACATTCACACACCAGTAAATGGAAACTGATTATATTAGGCTGGTCATGCTCTGATGCTGCCGATATTTGAAAATAAATCTTGACATTTTAGACCTACATGTTCACTTTTCCAAACTTTTGAAGTGTGATTAATTGTCTTGACTGCTTGATGATGCGTAACATTAATTCTAGATTTTTTCTATAATGTTTGGAGGAGAGAATTAGCAGATCCTGGCTTTTGATTTTTACAGGATTCCTCTATAGAAGCACTGGCTAACACATTTCTTTGCACCCAGCTCTGGTAGTGCAACTACAGCGCCTGAACACTGAAGGCAGTGGAAGTGACGTGAAGGGAGTCTGTTTGGCTGACAGCAGCATGTAGAGGATTCCAGACAGAAAGCCGTCTAATCGTTTCTGAATCCAGAGAATACAAATGTTTGACAGACTTTTGGGAGGAGGACTGCAGAATGTGCATGGACTCTTCTTAACATAAAGTTCCTCATTTCACTGTTGTGCTTATGCAACCTTTGAGCTACTTAGCTTGGATGTTGTATACTGTTTACTGACTGGGCTAGGTCTCCATTGACTATGTTTTGAGAAAGAAACAATGCATATCTTGAGAGGGGAGGGTCCTTATTGACTTTGCAGATACTAGTTTGATCTAGTTTGATGAAAACTCTGACTACAAAGTCCATTTTCTGGGATTTTCTGTTCAGAATGGGCAATACTTAGAGAACTAAACAAACTAGTAGCTAGTAGAACTGATTTAGTCCTTGAAATAATTATTGACTGGGTGACATATCTAAAAGGAATTTCTAGGATAAACTGTCTCATGTCAGTATTGATAATTATTGGTCATTTTTCATAAAGACCAGCAGAATAAAGTTTTTTGGGGGATTTAATCACTTTAGAATAGAATAGAATATTCCTTTATTGATCCCCCATTGGGGGAAATTTCAACTGTTACAGCAGCACGATAAAGAAATAGCAGAAGTGCAAGAAAAAATAACAATAACAAATAACAATAATTAAGTAATAAAATAGAATAAAATAAGCCAACTTCTCAAGGTACACAGGTGATCATTAAAATGTTAACACAACAATAAAAAACACAGACAAGTGCATACATGAATAAAATAAATATGGATAAAGAAATAATCCCACCTTGATGTACATTAAATATAGAAAGCAAGTAAGATCCAGAGGCACATTGAAAGCAGTAGAAGAGGGGGGATTTGTTCATGCATCTGAACTTTGCATTTCCTCTATGTGTTTTAATGGCAGTTTGCATCTAATGCATCTAAAGTGCATTCTATCAACATATGTTTGTATTGCTATTGATGAAGCGTCTATCGCTAGTGCATGAGACGGGATGGAGGAAGGAGACAAAGCAGTAGAAAAGGAGAGAGATGGCGGACAAGGAAAAACAGAACAGAGATAGGAGGATAAATAGATACAAGGAGGAAGAATAAGCAGAGGAACAGAGGGATAGCTGATGGAGAAAAGCAATGAGGGCACAGTGGATGAACAAAGACTTGCTACACTTTCCCTCCCTTCCATCTAGAGTTTAAAATTGAATTAGCAATGAAGTATTTATACAAGTGCAGTGTGGATTTTCCAACTCAATGCCTCTGTACAGTAGACAGCGAGGATAGAGCAGGGAAACACAGAGCACTGTTGATTGGTGTCTTTTTGTTACATACATGTAACAGGCATGATGACATATTTACAGCCCAAAACACAAGATCACACTCGCCGAGGGAGAAGAACGAATTACAGTGAAAGAAAAGAGAAAAAGTAGCCGAGGGATGACAAGGATTTAGAGTCGACAGATGAAAAACACTCAGTTTGAGTTTGCTTCTAGCTGTCTCTCCTTGCTGTCGCGTTCCCAGCCCGACTGCCATCAATGAGTGCTGATGCAAGCTCCGTTGGATCAGAGAGTGTGAAGTGATATCAGTGAATGAATGGCAGCTGGTCTCCGCAGGGATGTTTGGAAACCGCTAATGTTACACAGTATTTCAGCCTTTTTGGTAATTTTACAACTTGAAAACCAACACTGTTTACAAGAAGAAGTGTCCGTTGTTTAACCTGATCACTTTGATTTTGTCTGGATGTGTGTGAACATGAGCGCTGTCCACCGGATAGGATTGGTTTTTGAGTGATGAGCGCTGAGGAGGAAGGAGCCATTCCATCTGCCATCAGACTGCAATCCCAGTGACACATGACACCCCTTCCCACCATGCACACAGGTGTACAAACGCACATATGCACACACAATTCAACCATCTGCACACATGCACACACAAATCCTTCAGTGGATGGATTAAACTTTGTCCAGGTTGCACTTTATAAGCATATCACACTTTTCAATCGCCAAAACTTGACAGCTAGACGGGCGATGCTCCAAATTAGCATGACTTGGTTTGTGCATTTTCTCAATCATTTTTGATAGAACAGCACCAAAACATGAATTAGGTATTAGTGAGCAGCTCACAAACACAAAACAGGCAACAACTAACATTAAAAAGTCACTAATATGGACCTAAAGTCTTTTGTATTGATAACATGCACCATGAAAAAGCCACCAGAGATATTCTAGTTAAAAAACAAATACAGCAAATGAATTGAAACACCTCTCTGAAACAGTCTGATCCCAAACAGAACAATACAAACATTGTGTTGTATAGTTGCGTCTATTCTTCATTTGCCGTTAGACTCAATATGTATCAAATCCAGCTTGACAAATATACAGCTGCCCATTTTCAAAATCTCTATAATCACAATGACAGGATGCGCAAGAAGTAATGAAAATATCCCACACCACCACCACCACTACATGAAATCCTCGACTTTTGATCAACCATTGTGTCCATTAGCCAGCGTAGGAAAGTGATGGAGTCAGGGTGTGCCTGCCTGAGAGTGGCTGCTTCAGTGCATTAGTGGGCTCCTGTAGGCCACATGATCCATGAAGACCTTGAGGAGCACTAATTCCATTACATAATGCCCAGCTGCAGCTCTAAGTGTGTGTGAGTGTGTGCTCTTTGTCTGCATATCAGTGTGTGTGGCATTGTGCCAGCCTGCATCACTTTCCCTTTTCCTCTAATGATTCTTTGGAATTAACGGCGCTCACATGATTTCGCTAATGACCGGTGACGAGTCAAATGCACCGTTAGTGTTAGGTACATCTGTATGTAGGTCAGCTATGAAAATTAGATGTGTTTAGGAACTGCTTTATATTTTAGAAGTTGCTTTTGATGTGAAGTGGAACGTCTTGGTAGGCAAGATAAATATCTGAAAAATTTCTGTCTGACTCATGTTTTTGTTATTGATTTAGTTTAGTCTCATCAGATGTTCTGTGAGCTGAAATTAGACTCGGCATCCACATAAATCTCGGACCAAATTGAGCGGTTTCATAGTGTGGATAAAGCAACAAGCTGTTTTCCCTCCAGCGTTTTCTGTCTAGCTGGCAATCTGTGGAGCAAGTTAGATGTTTTCATCACCAACCAAGGCATGCCCTAATCCATCTCCTGATCTCTTCATCATCACACCATGTACAGTGTCACACCATAATTACAATGGTAACATTTGTCACTGCAGACCGCCTTCCAGGTGACCTCGGGGTCACAGTAAACTTTGCCTAAAGATTTAAAGCTGTTACTCCTCCCTCTGCATGCCACAACTTCACATTGGTTGGCCTTGCTAACAACAGTGATGGATGCTCTGAGTAACGGGTACAGGCTGGCAGATGAGCTGTGACTCTTGAGAATCTCACACAAACTAGACAGCAAATTTATCTAATGGGCCATCGGCATAGATGCTAGTGTTGTAAAACAATCCCCAAATTAAACAGTGTATATATTTAATAAAAAAGTGATGACTGTGTTATGGCCCAAAGGAGAAATTCAGATTTTTATCTCACATCTGACGCCTAGTTTGAGAATTAAAGTGGCAGTCCCCCCATTTTTAATCAATTATGCTATACAATGAATGCATTTGAGCATAATATGCATAGAATTTTCTTCCGTACATGCACTAAAGCCATAAATGTACCAGAATTGCATGTAGAGAGCCAACAATGAGTAGCAAAGTTTTGCATTAATGGAGCAAATTTATCAAAGGTGCCTAACAAGGCCTGCTTATCTAAAATCACTATGATCTCCAGATCAAAATATGTGACAGAGTCGAGTCCTAGATAAGCCCTCAGAGGGGTCTGATAAATATCGGCCATCATGCTTCTATTCTGGAATCATCCGTGTTGTTTGAGCAGGTACAGATCCAGGGCAACATCAGATACAGTATCAGAGCAGGTGCTCGGCTAGCACACAGTAGTGGTGTGTAGATAGATGGGTAGCTCTGATCTCAAATGCAGTGTAATCCAAGGCAGCCAGGTAAATATAGCCCGTGGCTGCTTCGGGCCGGGCAGAGTGCTGCTTTGCTCGACCTTGGCTCATCCTACTCTCCCTTTTCCTCAGAGGGGATGAAAAGGCACCAGCCAACACCATTATTCTACTTAGTGTTGTCTTACAAAAAAACATGCATGTCTCGAAACACTCTCAAGAAGTGATCCAGTGTATAAGCTTTAATCATAGTCTACATCACTTGAAATAGTACTCAATTCATTTGCATTGAAATTAACATGTGAAAATGTACATGATGTAAAAAACATAATATACAAAGGTTAGCAACTCTTCTTGTATGTTTTGTTCCCTTGGGGCAAAAAACATGAATGCGGCTTTAAACAAAAGTGTAACAGTGACATCAAAAAACTGCATGAAATCACATTTGAATCACAAATCCTAAACGCAGTACATACAGGCTCATGCACATTTACCTCTAGGGCTTCATAGATTCAAAATGTCTGACGGGAACAGTTTAAATCAAAATGTTCAAGCAGGAGTAAAGGTTGATGCGGAACCCTGTGATGCAGTGAGTGATTAAAGGCCAGTTCATGCCAACATTTGTGACTGCATGAACTGTACATACTGCAAGCATGCTGAGTGCACATCTGCCAGGAAAAAATGGTGCTTAAAACAAATGCTTGTTATGAGGAGAGACTGTAGGAGGATATTTTTAGTCATCTACACCTTTATAATTCATCATTACAAGAATTGTAAATGCAGTAGTGGCTGCTGGGCTTTGGATGTGCTTTGATTTGAACACGGAAGTCCTAAATTCTCCAGAAATCCTGTGCTACGTCCACTCGCTGTGCTCGGTACACCTCAGGAATAATGACACTGACAAGGTGCTACAGTCCAGTCCGTGACCAGCTGCTATATCCTGTAAAAAGTGCAAAGTCACAGCCCTGTGTGTATTTCTGTGTTCAATATAAGGGGCGATGCAGCCATCTGTGTAGAAGACCGACAAGTACTTGTCAGCTGCGTCCGTTGTCCACTGTCAAAGTCATGCTGAAACCATGAATTGGCCTTAAGCTGTTTGCCTACATTGCAAAGATTACTATGCAAAGGTATGAATTACCTAAATGATCTGTTAATTTGCATCTAAAGCTCTGGAATGTAAAAACAGACCAGCAAGGACTAATTTTCCCCTTGTCTAAAATATTTGGATTTATTTATGCAGATTATACAACTTTTAATTACCAAAGTTAGTAATCAGTGAAAACTATTTGATGTCATTATACCATGTGTTGTTTTGCATGAGGACAAAATGGGCAGAGAGGCAGAGAGGAGAGTGAGAGAGAGAGAGAAGAGAGTTTTGGCTAATTAGTGTCGGGTATCCATAAGGTTACATAAAAGTGGAATGAGATACCCTGAAGGCCTGGTATTTCACTCACATGCACACAAGCCGTATGTGCACGCACATGCACACATACAGATCCTTTGAAAACATGAGCAAGCGCACACACACATATACACAAAGAGCACACACTATCCATTAACAGATCTTAGGATCCATTGTTTTAAGTGCCATCCTGGAGGAAACAGAGAAATGCACGGGGCCTGAGGAGCCTCTTGCTGAACTACTATAATAAAAGGTTTCACGTCCCAGATTAGTTTAACTCATTGGTTACAGAACAAAAAATGAACCTGATGATGACTAATGTCATTTAAAGATAACCTAACATTTTCATGTACTTCCTAAGCAGTTGGATACCTCAGTGACCAACACCCCTGACCTTGGCATGGGAGATCAGTGGTTTAAATCCTGGTCAGGGCGCAGGTATCCAGTGAGGACCCTTAGGCAAGGTCCTTAATGCTGCCCCGCCTACCTACCTATGTACGTTGCTTTGGATAAAAG
>OMNN01098849.1:0-11074 GCA_900302755.1 Chromis chromis | reverse complement strand
GTCTGTAGGACAGCATTCTTTCATCTACGTAATATTGTAAAAATCAGGAATAGCTTGTCTCAGAGTGATGCTGAGAAACTAGTCCATGCATTTGTAACTTCTAGGCTGGACTACTGTAATTCCTTATTATCATGATGTCCCAATAACTCTCTTAGAAACCTTCAGCTGATACAAAATGCTGCAGCCAGAGTTCTGACAGGAACCAGTAACAGAGATCACATTTCTCCTGTATTAGCTTCTCTTCATTGGCTCCCTGTAAAATCCAGGATAGAATTTAAAATCCTGCTTCTAACATATAAAACGGTTAATGACCAAGCTCCATCTTATCTTAAAGACCTTATAGTACCATATCATCCTAACAGAGCCCTTTGCTCTGAGACTGCAGGTTTACTTGTGGTTCCCAGAGTTTCCAGAAGTAGAATGGGAGGCAGAGCCTTCAGTTATCAGGCTCCTCTGTTGTGGAATCAGCTCCTAGTTTGGATTCGGGAGGCAGACACCCTCTCTACTTTTAAGATTAGGTTTAAAACTGGTCTGTACCTTACTCTGTTAAGCACTGTGAGATTATATATGTTGTAAATTTGCGCTATATAAATAAAATTGAATTGAATTGAAATGCATATGGTAGTTCATTACAGAATTTAGTAGGTGTTTCACATCCCTGTTTCTGCTTCCTGTAGTCTTGCAGATGATGTTAGTTGTATCATTGGGCTGATTGTAAAGTGTTTCCACTTGGCATCGGCTATTTTGCAAATTTTTTTCTGTGGTTGCTGCTGAGTCCATAGCTAGCTTTACAAATCACTTGTTGCTGAACTTGAAAATATAGTCGGTTTATCATCTGTAGTTCTCAAATGTAACAGTAAACATAGCTTTTGGGAGGATAATCCGAAATGTAGAGACGCGCACACACAGTATGCCTGGGGGCTGCATCTATGCATGAGCTGGTCTCAACTACCACAATAATCAAAAACCATCAACAGTGTACACCCGATTTGAGGTACAGTAGCTGTTAAACAACCCACAGCACCATATACGGCTGACGTTTAGGCTTAAGGCAGATAAATAAAAGTAAAAAACGAAAAAAAATACATGTATGCTTGTGGACAGCATGTACAGGACTTGCCTGAGCGATGATTAGTGTGGGCTGACAGCTATGTGCTATATACGAGAGGTTTAGATGCTGTACATGTTCAGCTCCAGACAGCTACTCACCACTGATGTCTCTCTGGCTTCTCTTGTTTCTTGGTCTCATCCACCACTGTCATCCCCCAACTAGAAATGAACAGAGAAGGAAGCAGAAAGATAAAATTACTTCAACAAGGGTCCTGCTGCTTAAGATTCTTGGGCTCAGTCTGCCCCCTAGTGGTCACCCTGTTTACAAGTTCCCTTGAATATCTCAGATGAGGCAAAAATGGATCCAAAATTAAAAAGTTAATTATTAAAGATTATCCATTAATTATTCCTTTAAATTATTATGCTGAAGAGCAAGTGGAGCTACAGATCTGGCTCTCAACCCGTGTATATTTGCAAACTGATTAATAACAAAGATAGCCCCGGGGCATTGACTGATTTAACTCAAATAAAAAAAGACAGTTGAATGAAAAGTACATAAAAAATACATATATTTTCCTAGCATTTATACATTTATTCTCTCAATAGATGCAGCTTTGACTCTTTCCAGCATTTGTTTTCATTATTCACCCACTGCTGGATTAATTTATTTTGACTCTGGCAGACCTTATTGCCCTCACCATTGGTGTTGAGCTCTGTAGGAGTGGAACATTCACAGACAAAACTGATCAAAACATTGCATTTTGCTTAGAAGTGTAATACTAATCACTCCCACCAGTAGTATTATGGTGCCGAGGTGTCATACACTTGTAAAGCTATAGAGGTAGTATGCATTTATTATTCTGCTTTGAAAAGCAACATCAAAAGTAATTAGATGTTTCATGGAAAGTGTATATTCTTAATATCCAGACAAACATAATTCATGTAGTACAGTGTAAAATAGACAGTAGGTTAATTTTGGTGCCCACTGAAGTGAGTGATAGATCACTGTTGATTCTCACGACTTGTCTTCATCATGGTATCAAAGCTCTTGCCATTCAGAGATGCTACCTGGTGCTTTGCCACTCAGTTGTCACCCAGCATTTGCTCACCATGTGGGAGGACGGAGTTTCTTCTTAATACCGAGGTAAACCTTCAGGTTTTTCACTGGCCAATCACGTTCTGGACGGTTACTCTGACAGAGAAAAAAACAGTCAGTGTGTCTGGGACAGAATTCAAATGTTTAAAAGTAAAAGAGTTTGCATAGATCTATCTCAATCAATCTTACTCTGACTTCCTTGTACATTCTGAGCGATGTGGAATTGAGGATGAAGTATCGGTCATGGAAGCTTCCAGAGGGCAGCCCCAGTCCCAAAAGGCTTCGCTCCTCTCTGAATTTCATCATCCCGTGTTTGGACGCATCCACTTTACTGGCTGGAGGGCAGAATGAGAGATGAAAAGGTATGCAACAATGATGCAGACAAAACAATGCAGTGATTTAGATGTAAAACTTTGGTTGGTTTGTGTTTACCTAAGAAGAGAACCATCGCCTGCATAGCAAGGTGTTTTTTAATGAGCAGATGGGAGTCGGTGCCAAAGGAGTGAAGGATGGGTAAGACTCGCTCCTGATAGTGCAGCAGACGTTCTGAGGACACAGGAAGACAAAATGATGTAACAAAACCTGCTGCAACCTCAAATCATTTCTTTACACACACAATAAAGAATTTTATCATGACGAAAGGAAGTACATGAGATTTGAACAATGTCTTTCTCAGAGAACCACGCTGAGTTCTTGATGCTATGAATGGCAGTGCACAATAGTTTTGAAAGCTATAGAAAATGATTTGGTGTTATTATTTTAACAATGGAGTGCAGACTGGGTTACTTTACATTCTTGAACAGTATGTGCTTTTCACACCTACGTACCAAACTCAAAAATAGACAAAAGAGTACTCTGTAGTAAGCAACTGAGTGACAGAATTTCCTCCAGCTCTTCCTGTCACTCATACTCTCTCTAATTTCCTTCCATTTCTCAGAATCTTTCCTCCGTCTCCTCCTATAATCAGCAGGTTGCTTTTCTGACTAGCAATGGGAAATTTGCCAGATCAGCTGAGTGTTGCTGGCATTTGATAAGCCACCTACAGGCTTTCCTGGTGGGGAAACAGATGGCCCACATACAAGGCTCAAAACAAACCAAGGCACACAGTCACATTGCTGAGACGGATCTTTTTGCCTCTGGAGTTGGTATGTCGCTTTGCGCAGTTCAGACTTCAGGCTGAGCGGAGAGCACTTCACAGGCTTTGTTTTTGTTTTGCTGAGGGCCTTTTTTTCATCTTAGATGTTAATTTGTCACAGCTCGTATTTAGTCATATGAATCCATGTTGCTTTCCAAACCAAAGAACTCCTCTACTCTGACAAAAAACATAATTTGCACCAAAAATTATAAACACGAAGAAGGTGTTTGTTGAACTACAGTTCCGCCATCCTCGTGTCTCACCCATTTCCTCCTTGTCGCTGACCTCCCAGCAGCTCCAGTACTCGTTGGCTTCGACTGGGATGTTACGTCGGTCCAAAACCTCACATGTCAGCTCTGCTGCTGTCATAGAACCAGGGATCTGAGGTAAGAACAAAATAGTTATCATGAGTTTTTCTCTCATCGGGTTGCTATAGAAGAACTGAGCACTAAAACTGATAAAATGTCCAGTAATATTGTGTCACTGGGTGAAATCCAGTTCACCTTGACATGTTGCTCTGCTGTGCCCTTCCTTTCCTCCAGGTAAACTGTACAGATGAAGTGGCCTCCAGGTTCAGTACTCTGAGGTGTCCAGCACATACACACAGAAAAGATCAGGATAATAAACAGCAGCATACATAGATGCTTAAATGCAGCATACATATGCACACACAGCTAAGAGTATGTCAATGTGATACAATTCATTATGATTTTTACCCTTTTATTATGTCACACACTCATAAACACTGAACAATAATAAAATAGATCATATGTGACTTAAACAACTAAACCCACATTGTTATGCAAACTATCTACAGAAAGGCAGCTTAGGTCATTAAAACATTCTTTGTGTGAAATAAGATTACTGTGTTTTATGAAAGTGTGACTCACAGGAAACTTTGTGTTGAGTTTCTCTCGCAATTGGATGATAACTTTGATCTCTTCTAGCTGCTTCTTTAGCTGCTGCTCATCCACCTGCAAACCAGCATCGACATTCATTCACACACAAACAATGAATCAACAACTTAAAAACGTAGCATCATTGTTAAAGATTTAAATCTGAAATTCCAATCAGTGTTTCAAAGCTTCTTGTTCCCGCTACACCAGAAGGAAATCAGATCTTCATGTTGTCATGTGAATGCCAGTGAAACAAACTTGAATTTAATCTTCTCGGTACGAAGAAGTACAGTTGAGATAAGGCTTTCTGTGGTTTGAGGTTGTCTTTCATGAGGATATGACGGTAAAGAATCTCAATCATCCTGGTCATGGCAACTGGACGAGTTTGAGTTTCAGGAAGATTAATTACCGCTCATCTGAAAGACTTGTTCAGTGTTGCCTGACTGGTGTGGAGCCCCTGGCCTTTACCAAAAGTCAGTTAGAACTAAAAAAAAAAAAGGTTTTCAGATGAGAGTTGAAACATCTTCCTGAAACTCAAGCAGGTTTTTCAGGAGAAGCAAAGTTTGACAATGACTATTGGGATTTCATTTGAAGCTCATGAGAGGCTATCACGTTATTATGCCTTTCCTTCCCCTCCCTCTAACTTCCATCTAATTTTCACATCATCTCTAATAATTTCACTGGGAACATACAAAAAGTGCTGCATGGATAATCTTGCCATGACACAATATGAAAATTATACGAGTTAAGATCTTTTCTATTCATAAGATGATGATGATTATATATACATGTAAATATTACTAGAAACAATGGGAATGATCTGATTCTTAACGTTTGCTGTGCTTATTTTTTTAGCAAGCGCTATGTGATGACATGTGTTATAAATATGCGATATATAAATAAAATATATGAATTATTTTCAGCATTTTTGGAGCTTGATCTTGCAGCGAGTATAAGAAAATGGTATGTTCTTTGACATTTCAACATTTTACAAGTGTGCACTGTGTGTAATGCTTGCCATTTCCTGATGTTGTGATGTAAGATAAAAAAATAAAACAAACCTTTGAAAAATAAATGTATTGCCTCCTCTGATTATCCCTTTGTGTAACAACAAGCAGTGAGTATTACCTCACAGATGAGTATGTAGTGCTGTATGAGGTCCTCTACGGCACGGCCAGCAGTGTAGTCCTTTCCATCAGTCTGGAACAATGTGGGACCGAACACTATGGCCAGATTATGGAGGTTCATCTGGTTTAGCTCAGAATACCGCTGCACACTGAAACACACACAGAGGAAAACACACATGGGTATATTCACACAGAAATAAATAGAAATACAAGAGGATACCAGTCTTTGTGTATTTTTCCTCACCAGTAGAGGTGGTTGATAAGGGCTTGTAGTGTAGCCTTGTTGACACGAGGCAGTTTGTTCAACAGTTGCTGGTACTGGGAGATTTTCTGACTTTCATCCTGAATGGCTGCAGTACAAGAAAGACGGAAATTAATAAAAAGGGATAATTATATACACAGAGGAGATAAAGTTTCAGAAAGTGTAGGTGGGAAAAATTAAAAACATAGCATGAGAGATTAAAAGATCAAAAGGGGGAGAAAGATGGAGAAGAAATGAAAGAAAAAAAGTCCAGATGAACTGCAAGCTCTGCAACATAGACCATATTTTCCCATGAACAGGATGGCCAACCAGTTTAGGTGTATGTACAGAAAATGGTAAGCACCCCAAAAGGCATTATTTGGATCACCATAATGACAGCATTTATCAGAGCTCAAATGGTAAAATTGTTGGATTTTCAACTTTCATATGGTCCTCGAACTCATCATGTGTGACTTATGGTTTCTTCAGAAAATCTGTGCTTAAAATCACGATATTTCACCAAAAAACTTTATGCTAAAAGTCAAAAATAAAAACAATGAGTGACTCAGCGAGCAACAGTCACATGACAAAACTTTTTTCAGGGAGTTTTCAGTTGAATTCGGTTGAACTGCAGACTGTGTTCACACAGTGCAGATAGAAAACAACTGAAGTAGTATGTAGAGCCACTATTTGTCCAGTGGTTGTAACACCTGTGGGCAAAATGTAAAATAAAATATTCAAAGAAATTCAGTTAGTTTTATAAAATAATTTATGGCATGATAACTTTATTTAACTGTATTAACGACATTTTAAGATCTGTCTACTTCAAGCCATGGTTGCACTGTTTGCATAGAGGTTGTTTCCATACTAACTGTCCTTAAAGGTTTTGAAATATAACCCACTGTGGCATCTGCACAATAATACAATGCAAGTCTGATCGGCCATGGTTCTCTGCCGGAAACCGGTGGATTGCTCCCTCCGGGTTGGGGGGGGAGTTGCTTCCCCAAGCGAAGGAGTTTAAGTATCTCGGGATCTTGTTCAAGAGTGATGGGAAAATGGAGCATGAGATGGACAGGCGGATTGGTGCGGCGTCAGCAGTAATGCGGGTGTTGAACCGGAAGAAGTCGGAAGAACCGCCATCTTCTTCAGATGACCGTTCTGAAGAAGACGGAAGAGATCTGTCGAAACTGTCAACTGAGAAAGGTATTTTAAAAACCTTTAAAAAACTCATGAATCGCCTGAGATAAAGGAAGTAAAGTAAGCCATTGAGACAAATTAAGGCGAAATGAACTTGTACACACGAAAGGAGCCAGTTGAGGTGATTTGGACATCTGATCTGGAAATGAATGAATGAATGAATGAATGAATGAATGGATGAATGGATGAATGGATGAATGAATGAATGAATGAATGAATGAATGGATGAATGGATCTACTTCTTTAGTAGAAAATAGCCCCAATACTGTTGAAAATGTCCAGAGCAAGGTCTGTAGATTATCCAGAAAAATATTTCCCACTTTATTTCGCTCCATTGTATTGTCTACCTACTTACAGTGTGCCTTTACTCAGATGAACAGTCTTGTGAATCTTACCAGTAGCACTGAGCCAGTTGCTGGCGTCCTCTGATGTGAACAGTCCCTCCTCTAGCTCCCTGAAGAAGCGTTTGAGTGTGTTGGAGACGTCGTCCACCTGATGCTCTCCTTCCTTTAGACGAAGACTGCGAGCATCACGACGGAATCTCTCACATAGAGCTGCCACACGGGAGTTCACACCACTCTTACGATAAATTCCCTCTGACGTCAAGCCTAGAAAAATAACATTAACAAGCACACACAGACAACATAAAGTCACAAACACTGACGTAAAAGATGGACATACTGTAACATCACTGTTGAATAAAGAAAACTTGTTCCCCCAACTAGATTTGCATATTTCAACATACACATATGGATACAGTGGTTCATAAATTAAGAATTGCCCATTGATCTCATAAGACTTTAAAAACTACTGTATAAAGTGTAAACTTAAGAGGGTTCCACCTTAACACTGAAGAAAACCTCAGGCAATTTTTCTTTCAAGGGCTCAACATTTCACATTGATGCAAGTGATGATCTCAAAGGGGAAAACTTTCACACATGCTGTACTTTTCATTACATATCCACCAGTGATGCCAAAGAATTTGTTATTCATCATCAGTCAATCAGTCAACTGACTGCTGAAGAAAAAATACAGCAAATATGTTATGACTGACTGGCAGGCCCAGAAGAACAACATGCTTAGAAGTGTAAACCCACAGAGAGCAGTGTGGTGCAGTTGCAGTTTTCTACGCTGTGTGAAAATTAATTAAAGCAATGGGTGTGAACAGTATGTATCATTCAAATTGCTCAGAGCAAGTTATGCCCACTAGAGGGCTTCTGGTAATTAAAAAACCTCACATCTTATTTGCTTTCTTTTGTCTTGGTCTTCTTTGAGCTTCTATAGTTACACTGACTCATCATGAAAAGCCTGTTTCAACCAGATACATGTCAAACTTTTCAACTTACAATAGCTCTGTTACCATTGCAGGAACTTTTCCCAGGGACTAGGGACCTTTGGAAGGACTCAGTATGTATCCACTGCAGGGACCAGGGTCTTAAATAAGTTTCGATTACATTATTTTGCCCACATAAAGCCACTGCTAAGAGGGTAGTACTTTCTGAAAGGTCAGCAACTTTAGTGATGGGGCTGCAGCACTGAACATTTCTGACTGGTTGAGTATCAAAGCATTCTATTTCACTGAGTCCGTCTCAGTCATCTTCCAGTCAATCGCTGCAATAGCTCATAAAATCCTGTTGCTGACTATGAGTTTAGCATTTTGGGTGTTTTAAATCCGCTTTACCAATACTGCTCATCATTTTTCCGGTATTGACTCAATGACCTCGTTTGCAAAGCAGTAAATCACAATTAACAGCAGCAGCATGACTTGAATCTCCTTCATTCTTAGTGTTGTTGCAGTGTTGTCTGTCCCTTGTTTCATATGGCTTCATTGTTGTCCCCTGCATTACTGCCGCCTACTGGATTGTAACAGTTTGTTGTGTAACTGCAGGCAAAAATGATCGTTTAGTCAGCGGGCTAACACATACAACAAATAGTCTGAAGCAACCTTATGTTCCTTGAAAAAGGTTACCGGGATTAAAAGTGAGAAAAGTAGTGCAGTAGTGGTAGTAAGAAATGCAGCTGTAACATTTTGCGGCATAAGGTTTGGAAAAAGAAAAAAAAAGGACTTGATCGCATCGTAAAAGATGATTACATAAGTTGTTGTGTTATGTGAATTGACCACTACCAGTACATAAAGGCGAGAGGAGTTCTTCACTGATTGGAGTGAAATAAGGTCAGCCAGCTGGTGGAGTGTGGGAGGAAGAATGATAAGTGAGGAATAAAGAAGAAAACACAGAACAGAGGAAAGAAAAGCACCAAGGAGGGAGCAAAGGCAGAAATGGAGGTGGAACAGAGTTGTTTTGTTGTGTTGTGGTCTGTTGGTCTTTTCCAGAGCCAGAACTCCTGCTATTATCGTCACATGAGTACACAAACACACAGAGAGTGCCAAGTGTGCACACAGAAACAGCAAGACCACAATAGCATACAGGAATGTAGACTGTGTGTGAATTCTCCTATCATGAAAATGCAGGCTTGCAGTGGCCTGAAAAAGTACTGAACAGTTAAGCTTTCAGTAAACTTCTATGAGTTTGATAAGGTTAATGTACAAAATGTCAGTTTGCTATTTGTGTCCATCTCTGGATGTTTCTCACCGCACTGTGTGATGTAGCCAATGCAGCTGTGTACTATGACAGGTATGTCTGTCTCTGTGAGCTGCTGCTGGCTTAGCGTGTCTCCTCCGCTCCCTGCCGCCGCCTGGATGGCCCCACACCAACCAGAAAAGTCCAGCTTCCTCTCTCCCTCTATGTACAGAGTTCTAAATAAAGAGAAATGGGGTAGAGGGAGAAGGGAACCATTAAGGAGAGACAATAACAGTCAACAAGCAAAGAACAGAATGTAAATGAGCAGGGCAGCATGCGAGGAGTAACAGTTTTTCATGCTTTACATTAAGGATTAAATGTTACACAACATTCAGTTTAAATAAGAAGCAGCTTAACATACTCTTTAAGTAGCTTTAGACTGTAGACAGATTGTGAAGTTAAACATAGAAACATTTACTGGTAAAACTTTGAACTTATCATTCTTTCTCACCTGCCCCTCTCCACCAGAACCAGAACTTCATTGTCTTGTTGAATTGCTGTAAAACACAAATACATAGTAATGACGATTCTGCTGTGATTACTCTGGGTACTTCCGCACTAGTCACTATGTGTGTACAGTATGTACACGTATACAGCAAAAGTGGCATAGGCGGTTATATCCATTTATTTGTGTGTACATGTCTCACTCACAGAGTTCATTGAGTTTGCGGAGGTGGATCTCCTCGCCCTTGCTGTCCTCCACGTAGGCATGAAGTGTGGAGCCCACCAGAGCAAACCAGCCCACCTTGGACGTCTGTAGGTTCAAGCCGTCTTTACACTTCAGCCGCCCAATCCGCTCAAAACTCAGTCTCAGTAAAGGCTCTGCAGAGGCCGGGATGAAGGTCTACAAAGAAAAGGCATCACTGAGACCTCGTAATACATTACACATTAATCAATTTGATTATGATTTACCCACTTTATTGTGTGCATAACTGAAACATTCCTGTGCTTTGCTTGTACGACATGCAGTGAGTGGCGTGGTCTGTCACTGTGCAGCAACCTGTTTAATGTCCTTGTGGCTAGACATTCAGGAGCCACGAATGCACTGTCCATCTACTACATTGTCAGTAATGTTTCTTGTGATGCTCAATTAAACAGAAACAGCCAATAGCAACAATTGGTCTTTATTCAGCCAGTTCTGGAAAGAGGCAATCCAGCATTGGCCATACCATTTCACAGGTGACCTTGGGCATAGTGCTGACACATCTAATTGTTTTTACAGTTAACTACAGAATTTTTAGTGTACAAACTTTGATGCATCTATTACAGCATGAAGCATAAAATATACTGACAGTCAGCAGTTAAAAGCAAAAGGTCAGAGCAATAGTTGCTTCACTTCAAATCATCATGCAGCTGACAATTACATCAGTGGTAAAGAGTGCTGTGCTTAACGAAAATAAGGCACAGGAAACCAGTCAGCAATAGCTAGTCCTGTTCTGACCACTGGACAGAATTCCCCATCTTAGCATAGCTGGAACTGCTAACATTTTACTTATCAGAACTCTCCAATTTCACTACATTGCTAGCAACTGCATATAAAATCTTCCCTCTGCAATGGTCGACGTAGTAGTAGAAGTAGAAGAAACTGCTGTATACATATTTAGTGGTTACCTTGGCAATAGACTTGACCCATTGCTTGTGGCTGTCTGGGTCATCTGTGCCAAACAGATAAAGACGCTCCGACTCAGAGTAGAGTTCAAAGGTACAGTCAAACCTGGGGGATGGAAAGAGAGGTTACAACAAAGTGAGACAC
>OMNN01098848.1:24116-65125 GCA_900302755.1 Chromis chromis | reverse complement strand
GAAATACATATTCGATAAACAGGTTTGTTTTTTGAATACATACAAAAAGATATGTTGCTGAATATATGAAGCACTTGGAGACTTGGTTTTGGTTGTTGAAAACATGCAAGAATATCAATAAATAAGTAACCAAGCAAACACAATGAAGCTGATTTGAAGATTTAGATTAAGATAACACCAAAACTGTTCACCCAGAATTGCCTCATGCATCCAGTCAACAGCTTTTTCTCTGACGGATATGGTTTTTAGGTTGCAACAAGAAAGCCCAATTTGAATTTGAAGTATAGTCAGCTCTAGCAGCATGGTTACCTTTAAAAAAACGAGTTAAATATAAGAAAAGAAAAACACTGCAGTTGGTTTTATGTGGGAACAATAAGGGACATAAGCAGCACGGAGGACACACTGCAGCTTTGGGTATGAATACCATGCCAGCAATGTGTACATGATACACAACACAGCAGACAACAGCAGGAACACATGAAGAATCGGGAGGGATAAAGTCGGCACCAGATGACAATCTAAAAGCACTTGTAACATTTGTTCTCAGTGAATGCGCTGGCAGACAACACTGAGTAGTTGCTGGAGCATACACTATGAACAGCTACATCCAATTTGAATCTAATGGAAAGTCACGGCTGGATCTGATAAATGTTATTAAAAGTGTGTTCGAAGGGAAAGATTTGGTTAGCAACAACACAGGGACATATAACTCTGATACAGTAGAAACATCACACATCGGGGACTCGGTTAGAAAGGAGCAGCTACAGACATTTACTCCACTGACTAAACACACACGTCATGTTGGTTCACACACAGCACACTGTTATTTCAAATGGTGCTTCATGGTTTTTGTAAACTGCAAATTAAAGCAATAAGATGTCAGACAAGTTAGTCACTCGAAGGTGCAATTAGTTGGAATTTTACTGCACAAAAATACGGCTAAAATAGCAGCAGAGGTTTGCAAATGTTGCCGATCTCTGCCATTCAACCCTCTGTTACCTGTTCAGTGCAGCAAGTCAAAAATACCTCCTACCAGTACTGACATTATGTGAACACCATAAGAGGGCGGTTTTAATATGTAGATGGCACAGAGACAAAACAGGGTTTGGTCGTCAGAAGGCGGAGGAGGAAATTTTTGCATGGTGGCTTTTTTTCATACAGTGCTACATTTAATGTAGACTGTGAGAATGACTTTGAAGGGAATCAATTCATTTAGATTAGAGTGATTAGAGAGAGTAAAAACGCTGCTTTCCCAACCAATCAGCAGCCATATTAATTAGCACTCAATCCAACTTGACAAGTGTGACTAAGGAGTGTAACTGGCACAGTGAATATATTCGGATGTGGTGTTTAGTTATGCATTGTGGGTATAAAATAGTCTCGTGGCAAAATTAGTGCTTAGTGACCCTTCAGAGGCTAATTTAAGACTTCAGCATTTATTTAAGTTACAGATACATCTGTATTATCTACCACTGGGTGTCAAACATGTCAGATGGAATGGCAATTACAATAACTTCTATATGGCATAAACAGAATATAAAGTGTTAGCGTGGAACCTACTATCACTCCGTTTATGCTAAAATAACAGCATAAACTGGGATACAGTGTGATGGGTAGGCGGTGAATCATATTTCCTACTGATGTTAACATCTACAGCCTCTAAAAATAGCAATTACAGTAATTATCGGTTCTGCAGCCACTGATTTAGTAACATTTCACAGCAAACTTAGTACGACCTAAACACATTCCAAATCCTTTAATCTCAAGAGACTGTACTGTGATTTGAACAGCCACATTAGGTTAATTACGTCACACACAACTCTAGAATCAGGCGGTTAACCTTCATGTATTGGCAAATGTTAGTACAAATCAAAAATCTGCAAGTACTCAAGCCAGTTAGCTGTTGTCATTTTCCTGTTTTGCCTTGACTACACTCTATAGAGGTGTCATGAGTCACGCCAGAAATAAATGAACATCTACACTAACTGTGAGGCCAAGCAGGTAAGAGACACAGAGGTAAAGAGAGACACACTGCACACTGCTGGACTGTGATACTCACTACGGATCATAGTGGTGGCAGCAATAGTGGGTGGTATCGATGATGAAACTGAAAGATGGTGAAAACATCATGAGAGGAGTCGGAGTCCTCGACAAGAATAACTCTGGGTCACTTTTATTTATTGTCTCGGCGATAAAGGAAATTCTCTGGAACATTCCTGAGGAACGATGACTTCTGTTGTTTTTCCTGCATCTATTAGCACATCCACTGAGCCAACCGCAGAGTTGCAACATTGATGGCCTGCTGTATAACATCCTGTTAAATTTCCATGTGAACCGAGATGAATGAACACAATTATATAGTTTAGGGTATACTGATAATACTGTATTGGTCCAAGACAGACTTTTCTAAGTACAATCTTCATGGTTTAAAGTAGTGTTCTTGAGGGTTCACATCTGACAAGTTGGAATTGTGAGCCCAAATTTACAAGAAAACAATGATGCAATTTGCAAATTTGACCAAAAAGTCCTTGCTGGCATTACTTCATTGTACAACTATTGTAATATACATTTCCAAATCCACATTTAATGCCTGTTAATCTTAAATAAGTAGCAGTAAGATCTGCAGCAGTGATAACCATCCGTCTTGACAATATCTTCAGCTAAACCAACTTGGAAGAAAAAAAATATGAAGGCTTTTACTCTGTGATCAAAGTCTATCTTGCATAAGGAATCATACATCTCTTGTTTACAGCTCCATAGAATTGAGCGCACCATCGACCAACACAGATGACTGACTGGCTGGTTGCAGTTATATTCTGTCTCATTCACCACAAGTGTAAATCTATCATCAAGCATTTGAAAGAACCTCACATGCAGGTTCTGGATCTGTGGATTGTTAATAGTGTAAAGGTTTGTTTAAGACATCCCTTCCTGGGTGTGAAGCACCCTTTTAAACCACCCGTTTTGTAGCTATGCCAACTGTCTGTTGTTTTGCTTTCGTTTACAGCAACAACCAGCAATTACTTAATTAGAGTTAGGTTGACGGATTTCTACAAAGTCTAACCTACACTGTTTAAAAGCATAATACACATACAAGCCACACAAACACATTGTTGCTTTCCTTAGATCTAGTTATATAATGTTTTTTTGTTTGTTTGTTTTTTTACAAAAATGCATATATAAAACTGAGTGGTCCTGAACTAAATATGATACAGCAGCAAAACATCTTCAACAGGAGTTACCATGTGAACTGCTACGCACCAGTCAGCAACAACATTAAAAACAGACAGGAGAAGTGTACACCCTTCAACATCTGGTTACAATGCAATGTTCTGTTTGGCCTTGGCATTCATATTGATCGTCCTTTGACATGTACCACCCACTTAATCAATGTTGCAGACCAAGCACACCCCCCAATACAAGCAGGACAATGTGCCCCGCCATACTGAACAAAACTGCTCAGGGATGGCGAGGAACATGACCAAGAGCTTAAGGTGTCGACGTGGCCTCAAAACTCCCAAGATCCCACAAGACCCAGAGGATCCACTGCCAACGTCCTCATGATAGACACCACAGGACACCCCCAGAGTTTGTGTTTTAACGGTATGAAAGGGAATCTACATAATGTTAGGCAGGTGGTTTTAATGTTGTGGCTGATCGGTGGACATTTGCCGCAATTATGATGCTGAAATTAAAGTGGAAATTCAGTCCAGTGACCCTGAGAGCTCTGCAGGTCAAGTAAACAAATGCAGATGGTTAAAAACACAACAATTACAAATGTTACAACCCTGGTGCAGCATTTAGAAGTGATGCTGCAAAGTGAGAAAAAACACAACCCAAAACTGAAATGCTACAGGGTCACCAGCAGATATCTGGGCTAATATCTGAGTGATGTGATCAGAACGTTCCAATAAACACACTTACATATTAACACGACTGATATCCAAAGAAGTGATAAACCATGTTTATCACTTCTTTGTGTCCGCTGGAAACGTTTCTGCTGAAATCTGTGATACTTGCGGTGTTTGTGTGTTCGGTTGTGTTTTCCGGAGTGTGATTCAGTGTTTTCTCACTTTTGCAGCACTGCTTGAAAATGCTGTGCAGGAGATGGAGAATTGTTGAAGGTTTTTTTTTTTTTTCCTGTGTTTGTTTGGGTTTTGTGTATCTGCGTTTTCTTGAGGGGCAATGCATTCAGCTTCAGGGCCACTGTATGTACAAGCCACATATAAAAACCCCTTTTTTTTCCCTGTGCAACGGTAAGCATATGCTTTGTCAAAAGGAAGCTGCAGCTCTCCCCCTCCAGAAACCCAACAGAAACTAGGAAGCTGTTCTTATTCTTTCTATGCTTATCTCCACACCTTAATAAGCCTAATGACCAAATTACAGTACCAAAAAAATGAACTCATCCTGACTACAAATGGGATTCCTACAGATTTATGTGAATTAAAAACCTGAATATTTAAACCTTATGTTTCCATAAGGGGCTATTTATGAGCAAACACGCCCAGCTTTTAACATTATTACCAGGAAATATTATTTTTCCACATTAATTACCCTATAACAATGCAACCGCATTCCTTCCTTCCCCTATTCCTCCTCATTATCTGAGCGTTCTTTGAACGCCTTATATAACATTCAGTGGCTGATCTGCTGCAGTGCAGAAGTGTAATATACTTTATACAAGAGAGAAAACAAAGTAAAGATGTTATGAGACGAGGGAGAAATACTAAAGAAGCAGGGGTGGCACTAAGGGCTATGCTAGAAAATCAATTACTTGCTACAGGCTTTACGTATGTCATGTATATGTGTGAAACAAACCTGAAGCCACATTAGAGTAATGGAATGGACTGCCCTCTGCAAAATTGGTACATCAAGTCATGAATGACTGCTGGTATTTATGTAGGAAAAAAAGAGAATACACACTTCTGGGGCACTAGATGGGGATCTCTCTGGGGTATCATGATCAAGAACGCTGCTACATTGACATTATTGTACCTTTTTTTTCATCAATCATTAAGGACATGATTTAACATAGATAGAATTGTGGAAAACAAATGCAATGGAGATGAAGAATATAAAGCAGACAAGACAAGGAGAACAGAAACTTACTTGTGAAAGAATAGCCTGAGAAGTCCAATGGAATACAGAACAGATGGAAAACCATGATGAGAAAACAATAAAACAAAGAGAAGAGACAAAGGCAATGAAATGAGAAATATGATCAATGAAAGAGGGCAGATGTGTCCAGCCACATCATTACCCCACTGTCATACTGCTATTGTGCCTTTTTGGACATTCTGCTCACAGAAAGTCCTGTTTCTCTTTGTTCTGCAGTTAACTTTGACGATACTGGCACTGTATTAATCCCCAAATTAGAAAATTGTTTTTTAATGACGTTAAGCTCTTGCTCAAGATAGGGATTCCTGAAAGAGGCCCTGGACCTCTCCGTCTGCTGCACTGATGTAGTATAACCCATTAAATTACAACATCTATACAATATAAACTGATTCCTCCATGTCAATTTTCATTTCATTTCTTTAAACGATGCATTGAATAAAGTTTGAGCTCAGCCTCAAGTTCATGCATTTTATAAAAAACTGAGCTAAATAAATACATGAGAGAGATTTTTTTTTCTTCTTAGCTGGAACATCTAGAAGTGGGACAGAAACTCTCTTCAGCTTTAGGGACAAAATAAGGAGGGTGCTGAGGAGGGCTTTTTCTACAGAAGCAGTGGGGTGATGAAGCACAGATGGAAGCACAACATAGAGGGCGGTACAAACTAAAACAAAGATTTATTCATGACCCTGATTTAAAATGCCGACTGAGAAATGGGTCTGTTGCTTCCTGATTGTAGCGTGGGTAAATGAGCTCACCATGGATCGACAAAAGAACACTCAGGCCTCGGTTTTGGCCATGAATCCCTATTTTCCGCAGTTACAATGTGCAATTATTTGGTATTACAGTAAAAACTCGAATCCTAGAGATGCTCGTTTCGTACAGGACTGTATCAGCTCGAATGCAAGTGCAGTTTCTGTACATCAATTGGACCCAATTTATACTTCAGTGAGAAAGCATTATCTGACGTGAACACACTCGAAGACGCATTTTGTGTCAAGCTGACAGGTTCTGATTGGTGACGGCAGGTGTTGTGCACCTGCTCTTTGCTGCACGGTTGCAGGTGTTGCAACAAAGCTGTGATCTGACGCCTGATTATTCACTGAGAAAAGCTTAAATGATATGAACGTCAAGGGGCGACAATACGTTTCTCCAGGAAACTGCTGTCAGTGTCATGATGTTTGGCAATGAAAGCAACATGGTCAAAAACTTTCCTCATCTGCCTGACAAGCATGCATTCTCCTCGTATCTCCCTGTGCTGTTAAGGTGACTTTTCTACCTTTCCTTCAAACACAGTTAAAAAGAAAATTCCCCTAGACCTCCACAGTATGCGGCAATTCATCATGCGCTGCCATCTCCTTCACGAAACACAAACAAACCTCAGCAGGACTTGACCTGTGGCTGTTATATTAAAAATGCACACTGTCAGTGAACTATAAATACAGAGATGACACTTCTTCACACTGAAGTATAAATCAGCTTTGAGAATGCGCAAGTACTTTCGAGAAAGCTTTCACTAAATCACCTGAGTTGTGGGCCAAGACGTCAGGTCTCTGCGAAATGAAAGGAGGCACAGCCTGCCTCGAACGCTGCAAACATTCATGAGGCAAGAAGCACACAACACTGCTCAAAGACGGAGGATAAAAAGGTTATACTCTGCATGGTTATCACGGTTAACGAAGTTGGATCATGAAGTGGCACTGGCGTCAGGAATTTATCGTTTCCTTCTGGCCTGGATGGGAAAGGACTAAGCATGGGGGGGGGCTTGGCGTGAGAAGAGAGGAGTGTTGGGGTGAAAGCATCTGGACTCAGCTAGACGTGAGCGGGTTGGCGGAGAGTGAGCATTAGGTTCAAAGCATCGGGGTCAGAGGAGAGCTAACTCAGAGCAGGGATACAAGGGGCGAGCGGAGGCACTTACGGACTGGCTCGGTCTTGAAAGTGCTGGCCGCGCTGCTCTCGCCTTCGCCTTTGCCGTTGATGGCGGAAATCTTGACCTCGTAGGTGGTTTCTGGTTTCAGGCCATCGATGGTGATCCTGGTCATGTCTGTGGAAGGCAAGGTGGTGTTATTTCAGAAAGGTACCCAAGAAATGCTGCTGAACCAACAATTACGAAACAAGGTGTTTGTGGCTTTTGTACACGTTTCTGAGATGCATAAATCACCATTGTGGTTGATATAATGGGGCTTCACCACATATACACTACAATTCTTTGGTCCAACAAAAGAAAAACCCAAGACAAAAGAAAAAACTGAACAAATGACTGATGATGATTTTTCTTGGAAGCAGAGTCTGCAACACGCACACTAGCATAAGGTTCAAAAGCTTCTTTTTTTTTTTGTCTTTTCATATGCTTATTTTTTCTCTTTTAATCTGTATAATAAGTCCACCTTCTGGTGTTTGGCTTGTTCTACATGATCCCGTTCATGTTTTTATTTATACCATTATTATCTCATGTAGAATCCAGAAAGACTAGGATATTAATGAGGACCCAAATAAAGTATGAAGAGTTACTACTAAATATGTTTATACACAGCCAATTTAGTCACTAATAATCAAAAAGAGAACATACTATGACTCATATGTCTTCCTCACATGGGCCTAAGTTCTTACTATGGTTCAAATTACCTTCTCATTGACTGTTTGTTCGGTCATTGTTTGCTCTGCTTTGGCTTTTGTTTGTTTCTTTGGCTCCCTGAGTCTGTATTTATGCTCTTATTACACTCACTGCCATCCTTTGTACTACATATACTGACCAACAACGAGGTCTTGTTGCCCTGTGTCTCTTTTAGATTACATCTAACAATCTGCACTATCTACTTTTACCCTGAATGGGAAAAAAAAAAAAAAAAAAAAAAAAACTAAGACATGGGGTTTAAAAAAAGAACAATTTAATCAGGCTGTTGAAGAAACCAGCAGGGTTATATAAGAAAAAACTGGAATATTCTCCTAATGGGATTATTCACAGAGACTCAGTCATTGCATATATAAACAGTAACCAGAATCTGACAAATAGAGGGGTTATTATTTTCATCTAATGGAAGCCAGTGAGCACAGTGGCAGAGCAGGCCAACACTGAACAGCAAATATATAAAACAGATATATTATAATTGCAGTGGGACTTGTTATGCGGTTTGTTGTTACAGGTTTAAATGTAGGAAATAAAGGCTGTTGGTGCAACATGTATATGTATGTATATCCTCGCTATATATATATAGATATATAGATATTAAGAGAGAGAGAAAGGGTTAATAGTTATTTAAAGTGTAAACTTCTCTTTCTAGAGTGAAAGAATGGAGTTTTATATTCATAAAGTGCTCCATTTCTTTTGACAGACACTGTTATTTCCATATTAACAAGGCACTGCAGAGATTTCAGTCAGGATACACACACATATACACTCACTTTTGTCATAAAAAGTCATTTGGCTGATATCTCACTGTGCAACACAAAGAATAGTAATTTCATGGATGAGAACAAATTTCGGCAGTGAAAAACAGCTGAGGAGCATCTTTCCATTACTGTGACTCCATTTATGTCTCAGATTAATGTCTCAAAGAGAAGAAGTAGTTTTAGAATGAACATATAAGTATAAGCGAGTGCTCGGGGAAACTGCGTGAATGCAGCTAAAAAGCAGAAGGCCAGATCAATTCAGAACTGGACTTTTAGCGCCAACGTGAAACTTAAAAACCAGCCGGCTCGCATTCATTTACCCGGGATTTTTACAAGCTGGTTCTCTCTGCTGCTGCTGCTGCCGTGAAAGGTCATATTCACAAGCAAATACACATTCAAATCATTTCAGCATGTGTTAATTATTGTGTTGCTGCAGCGGACGCTTACTGAATAAAGAAACGTGTGCTATACTGACATCTGAAAACCTATTAGTATTAAGGTGTAATGATTAAATTAGTTGTCGCATTAAGGCACCAAATAAAATGGAAAAAACTAAAGATTTTGGGCACATTAAATAAATGTTCCAGGCTATTTTTATGTAGGCATCTCAGACATACAATGGAGCAGAATGGATTTGATTTGTGGTGCTCACAGCATTGAAAGAATTATGCCTTAAAATTATACTAAAACCTCAGCAATGTCTCAAAAAAATATCTCCAATACAGTAAATGATTTTTTAATTTCTGTTTATCTGCATGCATTCGTTCCAGCAATAATTAAAAGCTGGCAGTCAGTAAATCCAAAACCCCAAAATGGAAAATACCATTTATCTCACTAACAAGTACTGCCGCGTAGTTAACGTATTGTTCTGTGCAGCAGACTTCCACCGCTCTCCAAAAAACCCACCAAAAACACATCAGTCAGACACACTGCTGCACTGACGAACGCCGTGCACTCACTGTAAGCCTCTGCTGTCATTATGGTAGAGCAAAGATGACACGTTTGAGTCTATCTGCAACATAAATGTAGCTAGAATGTATGTATTACTGCTTGCTATAGACTCTATACACAACTTATCTAATGCATAAAACATATAATATGGAATGTGATTAGCGTTTATGGGCTACAGAGAGGGTGTGCTTTTAATTTTTTAGCATGCAGCTTTGTGTTCGTGCACACAGCAGCCTTGGTGTCCATACAGTATGGATCCACAGTGATGGGTGTGGTATCTACATCTGGCAGTACTGCTTTTAAACATGTGATGGCAGCCCTGGTTCACAGCATAGTGAGAGACACAATAGCCTTTTTTATTGACACAGATCAGCCACTCGATAACCCGGCATCAGTAAAAAACATTCCTCTGTAGTGCGTTCATGTGGGTTCCTGTGTGTTTTATGAGGGGGAGTAGCTGACGTAGCTGAATGAGATATTTCGGGTAACATCTACTGTTGGTAGGTGGGTCCCTGTGTTTTTTTTTTGTTTGGTGTATATTCTTGCGTGACAGGCAGCTCTCGGGCCTTGAGCTGACAGCAGAGCCTGTCAGCCCCTGACTGATACGTCCCGCGTGGCAGACAGGACGAAAACCATCCAGATTTGTAAAGAGCCACAAACCCTCAGTGGGACGGGGATATTATCTGGGGCCTGTCACTGTCTGAGCTGACTGTCATTTAGGCTACAGTGTGTTCCACCTCTCTCTTCCTGACACCAGCGACTGTCATGTTTGGATTAGCTGTTGTTGCTGGTAGGAATGTGTTCTGCATGTGGGAGCTGCGGTTCCTAAAATAATAACAACGATAATGATTCAAATGAATAGCAAGAGTGAAATTATAATTCCGATACAAAGCTAAACACTGCCTGCTGTGGTATTGCTAATGCTACACCTAAGCTTTGTTTATATGGGTGTTTTTAGTGTCTTTTGCCTCAAGCTGGACGGTATATTATATAAATATTGTATTTTGTTTAATGCCGTGCAATGAAAAGTCATGCTGCATTTAATGCAAATACTTTCTCTTTGCACTGTAACCATTACAGATGACAGACTGTGGGTTACCTTGATAAAATTATTATTATGTAGATTATTTTCACAATTGGTCGATTCGTTGTTTTGGTGGAAAAAAGAGAATCAGTGTTTTTCCGTCCGAGTCCAAGATAACAAAATCAAATGTCTTGTTTTGTCCACAAGCCAAAGATATTCACTCTACTGTCATATCCACAGTTAAGAAGCTGAAATCAGTCATTCTGGACGTTTTTCTCTTCTCAAACGGTTGAATTGATCATCAAAAGTTGCAGATTAATAGTTGACAACTGATCATTTAATCAGCTCTGCTCATTAATGGATGATATTTGTTAATAAACAAGACAGACTCAGTGGAGCCTTCATCTTTGAGAGGAATGTTAAAGTAAGATGTGCCATTTGGGTGCCGAAGGATTAAAGTGGCTTAAGTGGTACTAAGGTGTAGCTGATGCAGCCACAGAAAGCACTGACCTGAGACTCACTTGGAGTGCGAAACAGCATCCCTTTACATCCGCCGTGCTTGATTAAAAGTATATTTTTCAGGGCTTTCAGGGGAAATGTAGGTAAGTGGTGGTGACTGAGGGATTTTAAAGACCTAATTCAACACTAAATCAACAGGAATCTGCGTCACAGTAACCTGCTGCCGATGACTGCATGAATACGACGCTAAAAAAAACCCAAATCATAATGGCTGTTCTTGTGAAATTGTGACTACATGTACTTGTCACACCCAAGGGGAGGCATCAAGGCAGCAAGCTTTTTGTGAAGTGGCCTACCGTCCTCGGCGTCGTACTCCCTGCCGGTCCATTCCTGGCCCAGCAAACGCCATTCCACTCTGTACTTGATAATGGGCACTCCACCCATGGAGACAGGCTCCTCGAACTCCAGAACCGCTGTGCTCGAGAAAGGTTCCACTTGTTGAATTTCAGGCGATGATGGCACCTCTGCAACAGCAAGCAGTGAGAAAAATATATATTATTATTTTTTTCTGTTCTCAAAAGCTCCTTTTAAAAGCTAGCACTTACAATAAAAGCAAACGAACAAAGCTGATTTTAATTTTATAGAAAGATCTAGGATTCAATTGACTGACTTAAAATAAGTGATTTGAACAGCATGTTTTAGAGACCTTGACAGACTGTGTGAACCACGTGTTCCTGTAGCAGCAGTTTTTATATTTCTGGTTTCTTACATCATATCTCTTTTGTCTTTTTGTACATCTCTTTGCAGCTATTACTATAAAAAGGTTCTATCTTTGGATAGCGATCGTGCTGCTTCCAAACAGTCGGGTGACATTTACCACAGTGTCATGTGAGTCATTCCTCAAGATAACTATCGCTGTGAGTTGTATGACAAAGCATCTCACTGACATCTAGAAGGCATCAGCAGAAATGTTTTCAAACCTGCAGAAACATCTTTAGATAAAATGTACAATTATGACAGCTGTACCAACTACTTTCTCGAACTACGGACCTTCCTACTAGAAAAGAGACTCTTGTTCCTATGAAAAGCATTAAAGTACTTCTTACTTAGAAAAAAAAATGGACCAATGGCTAATGTAACCAACATAAATGCAAATTGCAAACTGAAACACACTCTTTGTGCCTTTAAACAGGGTGAAAGCAAGTTCAGTGTCTCTTCATTGCTCGATATGTGGTCCTTACCAAACTTTCCATGAGCTCGGGCAGGGAGGGGATCGCTTTTAAAGTCATTAAAGCAGCCCCAAAGTCTCTGGTTACCAAATTACTGAAGATATGTAAGGCATGCCTGAATGAGTTTCCAGTGACAGTTTTAGCTCACGCCTTGAGATGCACTTTGATTCATAATTACAGGGCCGAGCGACGGAGTCAGAGAACTGGAGCAATCCCACAGAACTGAACTTTTCTTCTGTAGACACAGTAAAGCTGTTTTCAATCTTTCAAGGGGATGGCTTAATGATGATCATCAGTATGGGAGCTGGGAGTTATACCCATCAATTAAATTCTGCTCTAATGCTTTTGTCTGCTTACAATTATTATTAAAAAAAAAAACTTGTAACAGAATGGTCATGGTTCCTTGAGAACAATATCTGTTGAGTTGTCAGAACCTTATGGCATTTCAGACAGAAACACAATTTCCGTCAAGAAAATCAATCAATGGACAAATGATCACACATAGATAATATTCATTTTCCCCAGAGGATGAGGCCTTTTGATTTCACTGACTCAATCTTTCAGCAACATCACCAAACCTACATATTTTTTTGCACAATTTAAGTACTTTATCAATGGCAAAATGAGATTACTGATACCATTCATGTTCCCCAGAGGATGTGCCCCTTCGATTTCACTGACTCAATCTTTCACCTACTCCAGTAACATCACCAAACTTACCTTTTTTTTTTGTTGCATAATTTAAATGCCCTACTAGGAGCAAAATGAGATTACTGATACCATTCATGTTCCCCAGAGGATGTGCCCCTTTGAATTCACTGGCTCGATCTTTTGCCTGTTGCAATAACATCATCTAACTTAAATATTTTGCGCAATGTAAGTGCTTTATCAATAGCAAAATGAGATTACTGATAACATTCATGTTCCCTAAAGGATACGCCCTTTTAATTTCACTGACTCAAGCTCAGCCTACTGCAGCAACATCACCAAATTTACATTTTTCGCACAATTCAAGTGCTTTATCAGTAGCAAAATCATGCTTGGGGTATGAATTTAATCAGTTCCTGTCATATGTTTTGTTGTAGTGGATTCTGCATACTCTAGGGGTCACTAGCGAGACTTTGTTTTGATCTTGTTTGAATACAAGTACTGAAGTCTCTGTTGCTGCTGGAAATTACAAAGCAACCCTGGATTTTTATACCACTGCTAAAAGGCAAATGAATAAATAAATTATCAGCCCATTTATGTACGTCTGTAAACTTCCTAGAGCCCCTCACTATAGCATCAACCACATGGGAACTCTTAAAATGTGCCGGATTTTCTAATGATGAATCTACCTTTTCTGGGCAGCAAACCATTAAAAATTGAAATTACCTTGTTTAGCGGAGCTCTTTCCCTCACGCTACATGTCAAGCTATCTCATCAGCATATCATCGTGGAAAATAAGGTGCAAAGACATTTTTGGTCTACCTCTGTTTGGAGGGAGTCACTTTAGGCATGCTGATAAGTTATGCAGCAAATGAGAATGCAGAAAAAAAAAGCACCTCACAGAGCCTACAGGATATTACACAATGGCAGCACAGGGTGTTACCACAATTAATTCGACCACACCGCATTTAGACAAGGTCCTGAGCGACCTACCACTTCTAATGGGCCCAAAGCAATTTGCATACCAAATGAAGCTAACACAAACCAAATGCAGTGCAAAGAAAATAAGACTTAAAGGGCAGTTCCACTGTGATTTCATTATTTTTTTTCCCAGTTATCTGTCTAGTCTGTCCTATGGCTCAAGTTGCTGTGCATGGTCCGACTTTATTTCCTATTTATACCGCATGCTGCCCTTGGGGACTTCTCGTATTGTCACTTTCCATTTGTTAATCATCTCAAGGCAAATATCACCTTCCTGATTCCACATTTATAAGTGCATGTTTCATATCTGCATGCAGCTACAGTAAATATAGGCAAAACCGATCACAAACTGCACTGTACATTCATTACCTCTTGTCTTTACAACTACAAAACCTTGTTCACTCACCTTAGTAAAAGTTCCCTTTATTGTCTGCAGCTGTTGGTAGGATTTCATGTGTATATTTCACATAGCCTTGCTTCCTAATGTGGCTTCGGATTGCCTTTAGAATTGACTTTAAAATTTTATTTGATATTTGATGGGTCTTTCTCCTGGTTTTACCGCTGAGCTGGTAAACCATTTGGTTCTGGGTGGTTGGATTCATATTGGATAGTACCCAACTCTATCATAGGTAAAGACTGACCTGGGATTGTAGACGTTGAGGACATTCTTTTTTTGCAGAATATTAAAGAATTTGTGGTCTTTCTTTGATTCCCCCCACATTTGGGTTTTTAAATATATTCCTTTTTAATATTTTGTTGACGTTGAAATGCCCAGACACAAACGCTTTCAGTTGAGAACTTAATTTTTGGTTAACAAACCTGCTTGGATGAGGATGAACTCCTTGGATTCGGTGCCCATCACATTGGTTGCTGTGCAGTTGTAGCTGCCGAAGTCATTTTGAGAATCGGGGGTAATCTGAAGGACAAAAAATGGCAAAAAAACCAAAAAACCACTGAAAAACATCAGGTCTTGGGAAACAGAAACTGAATAATCGCATTAATACAGTGTATATATTATCATAGTAGCCATTAGTTAATGTTTTAATGCCATTTAGCATTTGAGAACAAGTGATTCATCTGTAGGTTAGTTGGTATGCAGATGCACAGATTGTCTAGGAGCTAATAATTGCACATTGGTTCATTAACATATTATCAGCACTCTGTATTCAATAGCATCCCTTCTATTATAATTCATTTAGAGCTGGTCTGGAACCACTCTTTAGACTTTCATGTCATTACTCAGGTCAGTGTCTGATCTCACAGGGAGTGTTAATGTTGAATATGCACTCTATGGCACATAACAAACAGAAGTTCTTTTATCATTTACAACTACATTGTTTTTTTATTCATTATAGTGGAATAACTGAATTAGAAATTACAAAAGGTTTGTTTAGGAAATATTCAAATGCTAAAGTGAAACAAATTCTGATTATAATTGCTTCTAACGGCTTGATCTTTATCTGTTGATTAACTATGGCTGTTGCAGACACAAAATCTGATAATATTAGAAAGATGACATGTCAATATGATGCAAAAATACATTATCTTTATGGGTCATTCTGCCTCGATTCACCAAATGCCCCACTTTTCTTTTTCTAAAGTGCTGAATATTGATTGAGTTGACCATGTGTAAAATCTGCGGTCATAGGTAATATTAGTATTTGAGTTAAACATTCTTAAAGAGGGGTGGGGTCATGTCGATTTTTGTGTCATTTTCTGTTTTTGGTGCCATAACTTGAGAAATAATGTAGCTTCGAGTCCTGAAATTTTGCAGGCTGATTGATTGAAAATCGACATGACCCCAACTTCTTTAAGAATTTTTAACTCGCAAAGTTACAACTCCTGTGACCAAATATTTTACACCTTTTACCTACTAACATACAAAAAGGCCAGGCATGAACTTGTGTTTTTCTGTGCCTCTGTGTGACAGTATAAATCAGCATATAGATAGCAGGTGAATCAGACCTCCAGGTAGCTGATGGTTGGCGTGTTGTGGACCTTCATGTTGGTGGTGTTGGCATTGGGCAGCTGGAGGCCGTCTCTGAACCAAACCACTGCAGCTCCTGGATGAGCCTCCACCTCACAGCTGATGTTGGCCGGGTTTCCCTCCCATGTGTACACCGTCACGGAACCCAGGATCTTTGGAGCATCTAAAGGAACCGACAGGGAATTGAAGATGGGGAAACATGTTTGGACCTGATAATCTGAATTTCCTCAATTGGACTCAATTTTTGCAGCTCAAACTGCAAGATCACGCAATCAAGACTCAGATATTTATCTAATCAGCTAAAATGAACAACATAATCACTATTAGAAGAGTCTTACATTCATCTGACAAGACTCTGCAACTATGATCATCGCTAACTTTTATTAGCATTAGCAGAATAATCAACCCAGTCAAATCTCTGTAGGGAAATCTAGGACTGATAGGAATGAGTCAGCTGGCTATGAGCATATTAAGTCTTCTGTTGCAAGGAAGCAAGGAGATTCATTCCCTAAAGCTCTCTTATCACTGCCACCAGTGAGATACTTCACTTGGAAATCACTGTAATGAAAAAAAAAAAGATATCTAAAATGCACTCTCAAAGGCACTCATCCCGGTGCTGACAAAAACTGCAATTTTACAGAATGGTAAACAAATGCTAAGTGCAGTCTGATGGCTGTATTTGGGTTCTATAAATCCAATGTCTTTTTATGATATCCATTTAAGCTTTACAGCCAAACGGGTACTGGTTTTATAGAACATTAAAGTGCTCTTTTTTTGCCCATTTACCTTGCGACAAAAAGTGCACGCAAGATGCTTGATCAGAGCGAGCTCAAAACATTTACATCTCATTGCGCTGTTAATTCAAGTCTAATAGGTGTACAGTCATGAATTAGCAAGAGAGCACGGAGTCAGCAGAAATATCAGTGCTGCATACAGTCAAGTGCTACAGGAATTCCAGCTGCTTCATTTCTGTCACTGCTGCTGCAGAGTTACTAAATAGGAGTGCTATCATTCATGCAGTGTAAGACCCATTTAGATAGCTATTCTGACATCCTCATTGAGTTAAATCAATATCATGTGGCCGGATCCACACCGAACCTTGATTTCTGACACCAGAATTGAGGAGTAAGAGGCTGTAGGTAGCGGTATGCTTCCCTGCATTGTTTCCCTTTTAATATATCTTGCTCACATCGCTGAGCGGTGTTGTTGAACGCAGTGAAGTCTGCTTTGTTTCCTGAGTGCTATGAAACGCTGCGGCCCCTGACACTGCCGAGGCTTTACTCCTGACCCTGGATCCTTGAAAACTCTGCAGTGTGCTGCTGCCGGGATTGATGGACAAGGCTGAGTCAATAGATGCTCCATCTCCTGCAGCCCTGATTAGACTCTCACTCCTTCTATCAATGCTGCTTTTGGGTCTCATTGACTCACCACAAAGCCTGTGACCTGCCTGTTTGATTTCTCCAGCCTTCCAGCCTCGTGTAGGAGAAATTATTGCAAATAAGGGGATTGTAACTGCCAGTGGTGATCATGCAGATCACGTACAAGATAAGATCTGGGCAAAACAGTGAGGACAGCAAAAACATAACTACAGATAGTAAAAAAATGCAGACAGGAATGAATGCAATCACAGTACTTTTAGTAGGAATAGAAGCATTTAGTCCCTTTTATTAAAGGGTGGAAAATTTAAGGCAACAAATGACTAATTTGTACTCATTAGTTAGTGTTGATTTCTCGGTGACGTCTGTCTGACTCCATACAGTATATGCAAATCAGTGTTCAAGTTTAAATCTTTGTGCAAAGTCTTCAAAATAGAGCAATTCACTGTGTTTTTCCGAGAGGTAAACACTGAATACATATTGTGGATATACAGAGTTACATATTATGTATGCATAAATGATGTATGCATCTAAATCCTGTATGCAGTACATGCACAGTGCAGTAAAGTGCATAACTTATGTTTATTTTCTGGATGTTTTTCATAAATATTGCATTGTGACATTGACACTTTTAGCTATTAGCATTTTATAATTGTACACTCGAAGGCTGAAATAAAGGCCAAGGTCAGACCAAGGCTCACACTTTTGTCTTATGTTAGTCCGATATAAACATATAGACATAAATTTGCACTTGTAAGTGGCATTTGATTGCACATAGTATTTGGTTTACATATAAATACTGCATAATTCTAATTCTTCCTTGTCAAAAATAAGATACTTTGGGAATATCCTGGTAGTTTTTGGTGGAATTCCTCCAACAAGACGACAGTGTTTCTCTGCAGCCTTAGTATTTAAGTATCTCCAGTGCTATGCAGCTGTTAAAAATGCAGAAACATATGCAAAAGTTGGTAAAAATGAAAAAAATAAAAAAGCTGGAATTGGAATTTCTAACTCCACAGCCAACAGGACTGAGGTGAGTACAAACGAAGTGACCTGCTTGCAGCTCAAACAGCGTTTTCATTAGAAATTCATGCTAAACAAACTTCAACCGCTGACAAAATGGAGCTCAAACAGAGAAGATATCCACACTGTCCTATCAGTCCTTTAGCAGCAAACCTAGATACACTCAGCCTGGCTAATGGGATCATGCTGTGCGGCAGATAGGAAGTTCCATGCTTAGATAACGTCTTCATTGTGTGAGTGGGTGAGTGGTGATAGAGAGGACAGAGAGTGAAAGCTGTGCTCAAGACAAAGCACCTTTTCTTATCGATAATTGCTTGGCAACAGTGAATCAGCTACCTGATTATTCACTGATTACTCGAGCTAACTGCAAGCCCTCAAACAACTCTATCAATGCTGCATTGTGATTATATCTCTGAGCAAATTGTGAGTGCATTGAGAGCAGGACATATTAATCCAATTAAGCATTCACCGGCTATATTTTTCTCCCTTTTTTTAAATCAAGGTAACATTTGATAGATTTCAAAATGAGATTGAATACGATTCGGCTTCCATTATGCGCATGCAGTCTTTCTAAGCATATGTTTTAAATTTGGTAGCAATGGGAAGATTCATGCAGAAGTATCACCAAGGAGCATATACTGTACTATTAGGGTGGTTCTGTTTTGTCTCTGAGCTAAAGCACATTAGGGATGAATTACAGCAGTGATTTGCCAAATGAACCATGCAGAGACTGTAACTCTGCCACCAGTCTTACACTGCTGACCCCCACATGTGCTGTCGGTCAAGCACATGCAGAAAGCATAATTTAGTCTTTGCTGCGTTTCGTGTAACCTTCAAAGAACATTCTGGCCGTGCTGTGACTCACTGTTGAGATCCAGCTGGGGTTTAATGCATGTCATCTCAGAAAAAACATCTCACACTGCTCCACAGCTACATTACGACTTGGGCTCACAGACAGTTGCTCAAAAAAAAAAAAAAATGAAGACAGAGTAAATGAGAGCCCGAAAAGCCACTGCACCCCTGAAGGTATGTCAGAACTGAGACCTTTGTTTCCATGGTAACAAATCACAGTGGTACCACTGATCCAGCAAACTCTGCTCTCTCTCTCTCTCACAACTACTGTACCATTTATCCACCGAAACAGAGGTGACTGCCCAGACACCGTCTCCTCCGAGCAGTTTTATGGTCTTTTCAAGCGTTTCCTCTTTTAGGATTTTCCAGTTTGATTCTGTCATTTTCTGTGTCATGATTTTATTCTGTACATATATATATATAATGCTTCTATGAACTGCAGGATTAACTAAACTAATAGTAGCAGTATAAATGTAGTTTAGCAGGGTAAAGCTGTTGCTCAATCAGGCATGTTTTTGAGCTTTGATTTACACCCAAATACTTAGTTAGACCCCTTTGGGCACCTAATGATGAATAGCTGCTTCAAATGTAGCTTAGAGGAAATAAGTAGCTGCTTCAGCAATAAGAAGATGCATATATAAAGGTGTGTACAATGTATAAAAGTGGTAATTTATGCCAAAACTTACTAAAACTGAATTGCACCATACAGATAAGTTACAGCACTTCATTTCCCCATGCGGGTGAAAGTTGGCCTTTCTTACCTGTCACCATGGTGGAAGATATTTCAGTGTGAGAAGAGTCAGAGGTACCTATTCTTTGAGCACATTCCCCATGTCTTGAACCATTTATGATGACACTGACATGCAAGCTCTGTCGTGGGCTGTACAGTTACTTTATGCTGCTTCGCTTCACTCGAGGAAGGACTTGGCACTGGAAAGTTCTTATTGTTCAGGTACTGACTTCAGCAAAAAAAAAAAAAAAAACCTTCACTGATGTTGTTATTATCTGTAATGCTACCCACGTTTGATAGAATCACTACCACTTGTGAAAATCTTGTATAACAAGTGATCAATAACTAATATTAGACAGATTTAATCTAAATGTGGCAGCAAACACTATGTTCTCTTTAGGCCTTTTCTCAGTCTTTCACGCCTCTTTTTTCTGTCTTCTTTTTCACCTGACTATGATCTAAATGAAACTTCAGTGTTATCAACACAGTATATGACTGTTTTTTTTGTACTGCCAACTAATCTGTTAAACGTGATATTACGGGATTGCATACAGCTTTGGAAATTGTTAAACCCCCTGTTGTTTTCTTTACAAAGTCTCCATAACAGCCTTTCAGCATTGATCATTCTGTTAGAATTTTACCATAGTGCTTAAATGATTACAGCATCCTCTAAAACACAGTTCTATTAGTAATTTAATTCATCCAATCAATTCTGTTTAAAATATGATGTATTGAAACTTCCCTTTTAATTCAATTTAATTTAATTTAATTCATAGTTCTAAAACATGTTTAAAGCTACCATTGTTTTGTGCATAAAGTCAACAGGTAATCCAAACCAGAGCCGGTTGGCCCATTAGGCAATATAGGCAAATGCTAAGGCCGCCGTGGCCTCCAGGGGGCGCCACAAAATCGGAAATTTCACCTTCAATATAATTATATTAAAACTAGTTATTACTATTAACTCTTAAAATGGAAAAGCTCACATTGATTCAAATGTAAAGCAATGCCCAATTAATATTACTACAAAACAATGCTATTGGATTTCTTTTGTAAGCGTATGTAAATCTCCGATGGAGAGAGGCGCCATATAAAATCTCGCCTAGGGCGCCACATTGGGTAGGGCCGGCTCTGATCCAAACTAAACTGCCTCTCAACAACACCAAAAAGAAACAAATTGAGAGTTGATGAGAAGACCACCATCTTGGTGCTTAATAAAGAGGAATATCGTGCGAGACCCGTTGCTAACCAGCTTGAAATCAGCAAAGCAGCTGTTCATTACAACCTTTGGAAGAAAATGCAGTATGGCTCCAGCAAGAAAGAGGCAGAAACAGCGGTCAAAGTGGTCTAATAATTGTTTCCAGAGCTGTGTAAATGGCACGCTGCTATGGAGAGATGTGTCATTGTATGGCAGTAAAATAAGATGTGCAATAGTTAAGGAGGAGGATGTGATCATTTGTTGCTACTACACAGCATACAATGATATGCCAAATGCAAGAATTGCATTCTGATAACACCCAATGTGACTTGACATGTTATTTACGTGCCTTTTTATGATACCAGTCTGATCTGTGCAGGAAGTGTTGACTTTACACACAAACTTACAGTCAAAATGATATTTATCTGGTGCAAGAAGCTGCAAAACTCTATCTGGAGACATAGCACTTGTCTCAGCCATCTTTGTGAAACAAGCTACAGTTTTTGGTATCAACAGCGAGATCTTCGGGCTACAGACGCTCTTTTAACCAACATTTAACCATCATTTAAGGAGAAATATCTTGCAGAAGACGCTAAGAAAATGATTTCCACATGCAAGGCAGCTACAAGGCAGGTTGGTGCTTTAAATAAATGTCATGAGTCTCAAGGTTCTCTTGACTGGGAAGAATTGCTCTCCTGCTCTTCCCGTTATATTGCTAAGGCTATAGATTTCTCTGCCTTCAGGTGAAATCAGCAGTTAATGAACAAAGCCTGAGAAAGTTCTCTGGCTGCTGTCAAAACCATTTTTGGAACGTGAAGAAAATCCCTGCCTGAGCAGAAACAGACACGTTGAGAAAACATCTGTGCTCCGACAATTGACAGAACAAATAAATTACTGTTGGAATGAAGACAACATCACAGACTGATGACACAGTGAACTGCATCACAGTCAAAGGATAGAAATTTACAGTCTACAAGTAGTCACTGACAGTTGTAACTTCGAGACATTTCATTTGAAGAGTGTCCTCAGCAGATGTAGCAACATGAGCCGCGACCACAGATAAGAAAAGACAGATGTATGTCTGTTGCAAAGATTCCTCATGGAGAATTCTTTTATAAAGCCTTTATGTTGTGACTTTAATTTAAATTTTTCTGCAGTTCAGCATTTTGGGAAATGCATGTGTGAGTGACATGAAATCTAAAAATGATGACAGTTTATTAAGCAGATGTCAACAGTAACAACGGCTCCTATTAATTTTACATTTGATCAGTCGTAAGTGAATTATAGCCGCTCAAACTAAAGGTGACGCGGTGTCGAGATGGGTGACTTACAGCGCACTTCCAGGTACATGTGCTGGCTGTCCTGACCGATGGAGTTGCTGGCGGTGCAGAGATACTGGCCGGCGTACGTGAACTGGACGCTCTTCAGGGTGAGGGAGGAAACCCGAGCGTGGCTGCGCACCACAACGTTTCTATCAAGACTCTATAAAAAAGAAGAGAAAGAAATTATTCTCACTTGTAAAGCGGGTCATTTTCACAGTTCTTTTTTGTATTAGGTGTTGGAGAAAAAAAGAGAGAAAAGAAAAGGTAGCAGGTGACAGGGTTATATACGTGGTTTAAACGGGATAAATAAATAGAAGACAAACTGGAGACTGAACTCATCAACTCACAAACCAAAGAAACTGTGACACTATTGAATTGCAGTGCAGAAATACCACAAAGATGACCAATGAGAGATGACTTTTGAATAGTTTAGAAGCTGTTAGTGGATACGACTGGTGTTATTTTGCAGTGAGTTCTGCAGACATGACACCAGCCTTCCGTGACCTCCTTTGAATTGTGGATGTAAGCGAGATTAAAGTTCGGGGTCAAGGTGAGTTCATGCGTGCATCAATTTTTAAATCATAAAACACATACATGTCGGTCGTAAAATCCTACAAACACACAGGCCGGATCCAACTCCCTGACCTTCATACATCCCTACAGCGGACAGCAACACAGCAGACCATTGTGGCCTCTGAGAAACTGTCCCTGGATCGACCTGGAAATCAGTAAGTGGTCACTGAACTGCCTCCTAAACTGCTGTAACGCGTCGATTGCTGACCCGGGTCATTTAGCAGTGTAGTTGCAGGTTTGCAGGCGGCCTAATTGCAGTTGGAACAGTATAATTGCAGTTGGGAACAAATGGCTTGTTAAATCTCACTTTTATTTTCATTAGCAGTTCACATTTATCCCACTGCCTACTTAGCTGAAACTGCTGTTTTGTCAATACGCCGGGAGGTGTTGCTCGGAGCTCTGCACAGGTTGACATCTGAGTTCGCCCCGCTGACCTCCCTCGCCTGTCTTTAAATTGTGCAAACTAGCCTGATCTTTGCTGTTGCCCAACACAAAGACGAGGCCAAAGGACAGGGTGTTTTGTTCTCAGTGGCATTTATCTGACCCTATTTACAACATTTAGCAAAAGCAAAGATTAAAATGTGTTCCTGTATGTTTTCTATGTGTTTTAAAACTATAGTGCAAAAGTTAAAAAGGTCAAAAAGACATTAATATGAAAGTAGAGAGCTATAAAATGAATAATAAAGCGTCAGGCCTTATAAAAACCCTGGTGGTTAAAAATACATCTTCTCTTCCCTCCGGGCGACACACAGTTCACACCAGCAGGGAATATACGTACATCTTCCCTTCTAGCTACTGATCTTCTATTAATATTTGAGGCATTCGAGGTGCTTGGGTGTTTATGTTTCATAAATAATTGAATGATATTTGCTGTTTTAGCGTTACGGCACGAATTGTTATTCTTTACAGAGCTGGCCTGATGCAGATGTGGCAGAAATATTTCTGCTGTTTACTGAGGATCTGAGGGAGTGTCCTGGAACACTTTGAAAGGGCACCATTAATCTTGTCTTGCTGCAGTAACGCGAAAGAGCTGTACTGTGCACACTACTGGAATGTAAACAGGAAAAAAGGTTAATGGAGAATAATACTTTAATGATACAACAGAGTTAGAAGTGAATAGGCAGACCTTTTGCACAGGATTTATTCATTAATCCCGATGAATCAATTTAATTACACAACTATGATTTGTCATCAAATTAGTCGTCACGGTACACTTGTACAGCAGAAGGAATGGATTTTTTTTTTTTTTAGTTTCAACTGCCTGTGTAGTCGCTGCTGCTCTGCTTTGCAGGGCAGAACTGACACTGTTACATAACCTGTCAATACATGTGTTTTGCTTGTCATATACTCTGTACTCAGAGTGTTATACAGGAGAGAAACTGCCAGACATCATCTGCACAGGCGGCGTCTGTCACAGATGAAGTACAAACACACTTCACTCTTTCTATGCACCGCGTCTATATTTTCACTAAATTCAGAGAAGCTCTTCTTAGCAACGGAAGTGCAAGACCCTTTTAGACTTTGGGAAGAGCTTTTTTTTGGCCAGTACTTATATCGCTACTGCCTCAATGAAGACGTTAATGCTGCATTAACCTCCTGAACCCCAAAACCCAGCAGCAGGTTTGATTGGCATGTTGTCTTTAAAAACAGATTCTCCAGATCTGCACCATTTATCAGATCCAGAAATATGAAACGGAAAGAATCGTCAGAGATCCTACTTTCCAACAGCTCATCTGTGACATGCTTTTCTGTCAGGAAACTGAACTAAATCTGAGGTTAAAGTTGTGATATTTCATTAAAATCACTTTATTCTACATCTCTCTCTCTTTTTTTTTTTTTAAAGCCAAAGATAAATTAGCTGCTTTAACCAGATGATTTAAAAACTGTATAAATTCTGCATACCCAAGAAGCCATTAGTGACTAAGCTGCAACTAACAGTCATGTGACAACATTTTCAGCTGAGCTGCAGGCTGTGTTTACACAGAGCTGATAGGAGCAAATGCAATGGTAAAACCTGTAGGCACATGGAAAAATGTGCATGTTGATTCTAAGTTTTTTTGTTTGTTTGTTTGTTTTTTTGAAAGAAGTAATTAAAGAGATTCTAGTTTGTTTGTTTTTTATGATTTATGGCATTTGAACTTTGTTGTACTGCACAAAAGATATGTCTGAGTCAGAGCCGGCTCGCCCATTAGGCAATTTAGGCAAAGGCTAAGGGCGCCGTGGCCTCCAGGGGGCGCCACAAAATCGAAATAAAATTCACCTTCAATATAATTATATTAAAGCTAGTTATTACTATTAACTCTTTAAATGGAAAAGCTCACATTGATTCAAATCTAAAGCAATGCCCAGTTAATATTACTACAAAACAATGTCATTCAATTTCTGTTGTAAGCGTATGTAAATCGCTGATGGAGGGGGGCACCATATAAAATCTCGTCTAGGGCGCCACATTGGGTAGGGCTGCCTCTGGTTTCTCCATAGAGGTGCAGGAGTTTATACTGCAGAGGGAAAAAATTAGCCCCACAGTGTGCAAAAATGTGACTGTGAAATTGCTTGTGGTTAATGTCACACTGGAATTTTATGAACACTAAATCCTAACTAGCAATATATATACACATTATATTAGTATCAGTAGTATTGAATATATCAAATATGAGGCATATTTGCTCAAACACCACAGAAGCACCATTATTTTTGGAAATGTTGGTTCGACAGAGAAGAAGGATTTTTAGACTGATAAACACAGAGTGCTTTTTTTTTCTCTTTTTCATAAGTACAGTTGAGGTTGACAAGCAGAGCTAACAATGTCCTAAAATGACCAGTACATCTAGAATACTCCTCATGATGAACTGTCTCCCAGTTTGGGGTTCCTTGAGCAGAATGCTGCACATGAATACATGTACTTTAGAGAGGCCCTGAAGGCCAAGCTGAACCAACCTCCTCCTGATACTAAACAGAACTATTGGGAGTGTCCTTGTCTACTGGTCAAGTCAAGAATGTTGGGGGTTATGACACAGAGTATGAATATACAAAGCAATGTCCTCAATTTGACCTGTTTTGCATTTCATCCCCATCTCACTTTCCCTCCTCATTTCCTGTTATCTCTCGGCTGTTAACTTTTATAATAAAAGCATGACATACCAAAGAAACAAACAAATGCTTCAAACAATTCTGCTTATCAAGAAGTAGTCATTCTCAAACTCTCCAAAGTGTTTGGGAAATTCCAGTTAACAGCAAAAGTTACAGTTTAGCACTAAAGTTCATAAAGGCAGCATATAAACAGGGCACTTGTCAACCGTTTGAGTTATCTGTAATTGCTTTCATTTAAAATGTTTTTTAGTTGCTCAAAAACAAAACAAAAAACAACTGTGAACCATGCCTTCCTTCCATTATCCACACCTAGCAGTAACATTTGGTGTAGTATCATATCTCCTAATGGTCAATAAATGCAAAAACAGAGTAAATACACCATGGTTAAAATGATCTTTCATGATTTTATGAGTTGACAAGGATTACCTGAAAAGCTCCATTCAGCACAGTTGGAGCAATGTCATTCAGCAGGCAGGCTGTTATAACTAGAGCCCCATCTGGTTTAAGTGTCAGGCAGCTTTCTGAAGTACACCACTCAATGACATAAAGACACAGTGGAAAGGCTTTGCAGTTGTCTTTCACATATTATCACCTTTCATGTTCCATTTTGGCATCTTGGCTGATCATATAATACCTGCCTGTTAGGGCTGTTGACTTATACTTGTCATGGAGATGAGTTCAGTCAGCATCAAATGCAAGCAAGGCTTATCAGTGATTTGTTTGGTCAATCCTGTGTTATTAGAAATACACTTGTAAAGACCATGCATGTCATGGCAGTCTAGAGTATATGTATACCTATACATAATTTTCTATGATGGAATCATTGAAACACATGCGTCTTCGTCACAAAAATGCAATCATGCATTTTGATTCTTCCATAAATTAATTTTAGGTCTTCTGGAAATATGGCAAAATCTGCTGGGTCAAAAATATACAGAAATGTTAATATGGTTTAATGTCCTTTGGCCATTTTTGCCTCAAGTAGGTGCTTTTGGTAGGCATCTACAAGCTTCTGGTTGCATGTTTGACCCTCCTCTGGACAGAATTGGTCCAACTAAACTAAATTTGTTGGCTTTCTGACACAGACTTGTTTCTTCAGCACAGTCCACAGGTTGATGGGGTTTATGTCTCGACTGATTTAGCGCAACCACTTTTGTGGTTTGTTTGGGATTATTGTCTTGCTGAGACACCCAACGGGCATCCAAGACCCAACCTTCTCTCTGATGATTTCAGGTTTTCCTGAAGAATATGGAGGTAATCCTCCCTCTTCATTATTCCATTTACTTTGCATACAACACCAGCAAAACAGCCCCAGAGCATAATACTGCCACCACCATGCATTCACAGTAGGTTTGGTGTTCTTGGGGTTAAAGGCCTCACCTTCTCTCCTCCCAACATATTTCTGGTCATTGTGGCTAAATAGCTCAATTGTTGTAATCTGACCACAGAACTTTCCTCTAGAAGGCCATTTTTTTTGTCCATGTGATCAGCAGCAAACTTCAGTCGAGCCTTAAGTTGCAGCTTCTAGAGGAAGAACTACTTTCTTGCACTGCAGCCTCTCAGCTCATGGTGATGTTAAACATGCTTGACTGTGGACAATGACAGCTGTGTTCCAGCAGCTTTGACAGATCTATATGGGCTCCTCAGACTTACCCATTGTCGCGTTTGTGGTTGAGTTTAATGATGTTTTAAATGGGTCCATTTAAATTGGCTCAGAGGAGTCAGCAGCTGTAGTCAATCGTAATCACTTACGAGAAGTTAACAAAATATATATATTTTTTAAAAGAATAACATAACCGTCTACATCACCAAAACATATAACTCAAGTTGTTGTATGTATATTTTTGACCAAGCAGATTTCATCCCTTTTCAAGAAGACCTAAAATAAATCTATGAAAGGATTAAAATACAGGATTGTTTTTTTTGTGTGACAAAGATGCATGTGTTTCTATTATTCCATCATAGAAGATTGAGAGTTGTACGTGTCATTGGAAACTCTAGTCTGCCATGATAAACATCGTAGTGTCTGTAAAGTTTTGTTCACGGCTCTACATTCATCTGTTGCTATTTTTTTGTGGTGAGCTACATCAAAATATAGAACATGGTGACATTTTTATCTTTATGGCACAGAACCAATAACAGATTTATGTATAGATACACAAAATATGAGGACAGGTCATCAAGTTAGTTTTGAGGTATTCCTGTCTTCTAGTTTTATATTTACACAACCAGACAGAATCCAGTGTATCTGCTTAAACCCACTGCTTCTCTCACTCTAACGCCTCTCACATTGTAGAGACAAGCTGTCTGAGAGAAATCAGCCAGACAAACAGAAAGGGAGCAATAAACAGGATGTGCACTACAAACACTCTTCTCTCTTAGCAACCATCTACTGACTAAGAGCAGCATAGCAAGAAGTCAAACAGTGGCTAGTTACCTACAAAAGCAAGGGAACCTACTGGGAAAAACAGCATCATATAACAAAGAAAACCACCAACAAGCAATAACTGTGAAACAAAGCAAAACATGTCTACATGAATATCAGTTAACCATGTCAAGTACTGTAGCGATTGCACTAGATTATCCACAGACAAGTAAGAAATGTGCCTCAGATACAAAAATAAAAGCATCACACATTAACCCTCTAACCACCGAAATCCAACAGCGGCTTTGAAAGGCATATTATTTATTTATTTATTTATTTTTCAATGGCAAAATTAGACTATTTATGATAATCAGAAACTGTAAAAACAGAAAGAACTGTTGGATATTCCTCATCTCTGAATTAATATTCTGTGACATGAAGTTTTGTTGAAGTAAATAAACCAAATCTAAGCTTAAAATCCTGATATTGCATGAAAAACACTTTATTTTTCATTTCTCATTTAAATGATATTAGTACAATTCTGTTTAAAAAAAATGTAAAAAGTAAAAAAATCCTGTGCTCTCAGTGCAGCTGAGTGAGTTATTGGAGACTTAGCTGTGGCCAAAAGTCATGTAACAAAAATTCAGGATCTTTTCAGCTGAACTGCAGGCTGTGTTTACACAGAGCAGAGATGAGACAATTATTAACACAAATCAAAAATCCATGAGTGAAATCTATCTATATTAGTGAAATATCTCTCTCAATATAATGCAGATTCACATTTTTTTTTCTTTCCAATATTGGTAACACATGTGGACACTTGGAAAAAGATGTACATGGTAATTTTATCTTATTTTTTTTGTAAATATAAATAATCATACATTTTTTAATGATTTATGGCACTATAACTATCTCATACTGCACTAAAACATTTTCTGAGTTCTCCCTATTTCTAGCCATGGTTGTGCCATTTCCATTGAGGTCCAGGACTTTATATTACACTGAAAAATTAGTCCACAGTAAGGAAAAATGTCACAGGAGCAAAAAAAACAACAACATTCAGAAGCTGCTTGGGATTTAGAGGGTTAATGCATATGCAGCTGCAGATCCATAAATCATACAATTTGAAATCCAGTTAAGTGTTCGACAAGGTGACGGGATAATGGTCACACGCTGGGCTTGTACTATATTAAACAGACTTGTGTGATGTGATAATTGAAATAACCTTCACGCAGTTATGCAAGTAGTAATTCAAAGCCCTGAATTATATCATTAGCTAGTGAAATAATTAAAACCAGTCAGATGCAAATTGTACATTTTCAGAAAAACAAACTGATGCTTAGTAGTGAAAGTCAATTTTTTGTTTCTTGTCACATGTGTGTGTGTGTGTGTGTGTGTGGTTGAAATGGTGATTGAAATTAGCTTGTTATATTGTGTCAGTTGTATCTGCAGGTAGTAGTTGTTGTTGTTTTGCAGAGGGCCAAGAGTTTGCATGTTTCCTTCCAACCAAACAGTGCAACAGGGACCTCAGGTGTTTTCTATTTTTTATATATTTAATTAAATACACCGTCATCTTTCTCAATGGCATCCTTTAATCTGATTCTTAAAAGATACTAATGTTCAAAGAGATGCAACTAAATCACGACCCCCTGGTTGCCACCTACAGAATTCCATCTAACTTCACTGTATTTGGAGTTGGAAGCAGAACTTCAAGAGAGAGGTATCTGTTAAAACCTGGACAAACAAAGCCAACATGTTCTCGGCTACATACCACTGGGAGCATGTGAGAAAATTTTTGTTTTCTGTCATTTGGATGAGCTGACCCGGTGAGAAAACAGCATAAATGAGGCCCCTGGTGACTGAATAAGTCAACTGCTGTCATGTGTGGTTGAAGCCAAAGCATGCCGGCCCCTGGCCCATGACAGGAGGCTACGCCATTTAAAACCACTCTGTTAAGATTTAGTACAGCTTGGTGAGTTAGAGCCACGGCTTCGCTCGCAGCAGAGCAGACAGTGTTTTCTAACCCAATGCAGGAATCTTTTTTTTTTCCTTCCCTGAATCATGTAAAGTCTGTGAACTAACCAGACCGTGCAGCAGGAAGTAACAGCATGGCCAAAAAATAAATTTTAAAAAAAAGGAACTGCTTAGTCAACTTTTAGGCTCTGTGACCGTCTCTGCGCCTTACACTGAAATTTTGCTGACAAAAAATAAACAAGGACAAGTAAATAGAGCACGTCTAAATGTGTACTGGAACTAAATGGGCTAAATGAAGTGTATTATGTGGTTAATGGTCTACTTAGTACTTAGTGCACAACTAAATGTAGTGCTTATTAGATATGAGCTAAATGACAACACTTCTGCTCTGCAATATATATATTAAAAAAAGAGGGTAAAAAGGGGAGGGTCTACAGTGTCAGTCTGGGCTATTACAACTAGAGTCAGGCTACAATATTTAGTAGATATACCTCGTATTTGTCTGGTCGCGTCCAAGAAGCCTAGAGAAGACAGAGGAAGCAAACACAAACAGCAACACAGTTGGGGCAAAGTAAGCTTGAGGAAATCATCCACAAAGAATGAGCGCACACTGGATTCACCTGCAATGATTTCATGTCTGACAGACCATAGCAGTGACCGTGAACGTTTTAGACCATATGCAAACACATATTCAGTGACTTTTCACAGGATATATTAAAGTGCATTTTGTTTCTTGTTTGGAAATGCATTTATAATGTCAGCTAGATAAATTACCCAGGTGAAGTTTCAAGGCTGTTCATTGATATGCATTTCCTAGTAAAATAAAAGGTAACATACCTTCACATCTACAACACTGCTCAAGATTTAAAAAAATAAGGACCTTAAACATGTATAAAAACTGTTCTCAGAAACAATTAGACATTAATGAAGATTACAAGGATTTTCTTTCAGACTGGATGTGACTGGTTCATATTCCAAGCTGCATTCATTACAATTATGACTCATTCTGTCATAAATAACTTACAAAACTTTCACAATCAATAGCAAAATGTGGCACCATCAGCATTTCTTCAAGTGAAAAGCACTGTTATGGCGAGGTCACGATATCTGACTTGGCAGTTCGACTGCAAATCAGGGAGGAAACAGAAGTGGTCAAAGTGCCAAAGTGGAGCATATTTTCCTGAAGCAGCATGAGGCCTCCTCAGCTGGTTATTAATTAATGTACTGTAATAAGAGAGAATTTGTTGGCACACGAAGGAAAACAAGGCACTGAAACTAATTATAAGTGAACCACCACTGGCACCTAGGGACGTTGTTTTCCTAATCAGCACCTTTTTCTCATCATGGCATTCTGTGTTTTGATTAACCCGTTCATTTATGTGCAGAGGACCAGCTTCCACCGCTTAGCCTCCTCTGATAACAACCACATACAGGTTCAAATCTAAGAAAATGCGTGAATGTGCAAAGAATCTCAGGAATCCATTATTAGGAAAATGGCACAATGATACCATCAGCTATACTTTTTTACAAGACAGTGATTCAAAAGCGGCAGAAGCAGCCAGTGAAATTACTGTTCTGTCATTGCACATCATTATGAATGTGTCTGTGCTCTTGTAGTCTGGCTGGTACAATGTAGAACTAGAACGTGAATGGAGGACGGAGCGTGGCAAACAGGAAACCAATGATGAATGAAAATTAGTGACAGCTATTACAAAATGATCAGCAGGGCTTTTCTGAGCATAGCAGCATTAAGTCAAAATTGATCTGACAGTGATAGATAGGAAAGAGAGGGATGATGACAGGCCGTGAATGGGAAGACATTTGGTGACAACTGTGAATGGCGACAGGCAAGTCCTGTCTTGCAGGTGGAAGATAAGATTCAGTAACTCCCAGTACAGCCACAAATGCTTTCACTGATTGGCAGTGATAAATGGCACAGCTAATAGGGAAAAACTGGGGATATTTCAGCTGAGTCAAATGTATGAATTCTTTTTGGATTATCTTCCAGCACAAATGGTGGAGGATGAAGGTTCAGCTGGCACCGGATGGGACAAACGCCATTCATGATGATTTTGATAATTTTAGTATTTACAAAACCTTCCCATTAAGTTTAACCCTCTGAATCCCAAAATCCAGCAGCAGGTTTGAATGTAATTTTATCTTTTTTTTTTTTTTAAATCACAAAAATGACATAATTTATCACAGTCAGAAACTGTAAAAGCAGAAAAATTCATCAGATGTTCCCCTTTCTGATGGTCCCTGAACTCATTGTGTGCAACTTCCATTTTAATCAGGAAAATTAACCAAATCTAAGGCCCAAATCCAAAATCGCCTTACAATTGACCAACCTTTAACTGTTTGTGGTGACCAGATTCTGTACAACACAAACGATTCTGCACTCTGTGGCACAAACATAAAGTCATGAGTGACTCAACACTCATGTGACAAAAATTCAACAAAAAAATCAGGTAAACTGCAGGCTGGATAGAAATGAGACGAGTGTTAACCAATTAAAAGTGCAAATAGTAAAATATCTATAATATGGAGAGCCACCTTTTACACAGGTGATTGGTATCACCTGTGGGCAATGTTGTACATGTTGATTTCAACGTTTTTCAAGTTTTGTAAAATAAATAATCAAAGAAATTAAACTTTTTTTCAGTAAAAAAAAAAAAAAAGGTTTATGGTATTAGAAGTTTGGTATACTGCAGAACAGACAACTTCAAGTTCTTGCTATTTGTTGCCACTCTATCTGGCCTGTCTGCCACTCTCTCTCTCTCTCTCTCTCTCTCTCTTCTCTTTCCTCTCCCTGTCCTATCTCTTTTGTATTTCTCTTTTCCACCCAACCGGTCAAGACGGATGGCTGCCTTTTTCAGAGTCTTGGGTCCGCCCGGAGTTTCTTCCTGTAGAGGGAGTTTTTTGAGACCTTTTCTTCCTCACAAGGGAGTTTTTTCCCGCCACTGTTGCTTCTGCTTGCTTTGGAAAGGGTTTTGTTGGGTTCTATCTTTTCTCTCCTTGTGAAAGCGCTTCGAAATGTCTGTTGATGTGATTAAGCACTTTACAAATAAAAGTTGATTGATTGATTGATTGATGGTTCTGCTGTTTCCATGTGATAGGATCACAAAATGTCCAAGAAACAGTTTGGGATTCATAGGTTTAAAAAAAAATAAAAATCTGTTTAAACACACTCCTCAACTAGTATCATCTGCATTTCCAAAGCCCGATAAATAATATTCATCTGGGCCCATTGTACAAAAACTAGAAGCTACAAGACTGTTGTTCACTTTGAGTCATCCTGCTGCTGTAAATACCAGCTTCACTGTCAGTGCACAGTCCCCAACTAAGCTCTGTTTACTCCTGTTTACTGTTTGCTATTTCAAGCCTTAAAACTCTGTTGGTTGCGGCCTTTTGGGATTTGTTGGCAATTAGAACACTACCAGCCTTATTTATTTCTAAAAAATTATGTTTTAAAAAATCATGAGCAAATATGCTCCAGAACGTCATGGTCTTTTTTATTTTGATATCATTATATCAAGAATCAATGGTTCATTTCACAGTGATGTATTTGATGTGAAAAAAGGCTCTACATGGCAGCTTTAAGACATAATTCATCGCACAGCAGCAGCTGACAGAGCATGTGAGGTAAAATAGGCCACATTGGCCCAAATATTGTGCAACTTCATGTCCTTTGGGACGGAACAGGACAGGTGCTCTCACTGCAATTACTGTGTGTGTGTGTGTCTCCAAGAATAGTTTACCTGCTGTTACATGCTGGTATCATTTTAAACATCTACACAACAACTGTGTTTTTGAATGCAGGATAACAACCTGGCACCATAGACAGTTTTTATATGACAGGAAGTGATGTGAAAATATGCTGCAGAGTTCAAGGATAAACTATTCTATAGGGTTGCATTTATTATTCAGTTTCTTTAGGTGAAATCTTGTTTTTTTGCAGCCCTGTAGCAAATATTTTGAGGCCGACCAGTCCCTGACCCAGCTGCTCTAAACCTCTGATGTAAGGGAAATACACAGTAGCTAACTTTTTTTTGCTATTGGAAGCAATGTAGACATGCATTATTATTATTGCAGTATCTAATGCAAGCTAAAGTGCAAACCAACATAGAAGCTGTTCTTCCTGAATCCACAAACCTGCTAGAGGCAGCAAGGTAATTATCTTAATACTGTTTACTGCCTTCACAGCAGAAAATTACCCCTCTGAAGTGACTAATCTGTCTGCTGCTCACATGATGCATGTTGTCAGAATAGACAGTTAAGATGGATTTTTCAAAATTATACCATTTTAATGAGCTGATAAGAGCATAACAATAGACTGGGGATGAGATTCTCTCGTCAGGCTGGCGACTGCCAGAACGCTTTGACCACTGTAATGGAGGAAATGCACAGAAATGGTATTCACGGCTCACACGTCTTAAGAAGCCTTTTACCATGTTCTATAGGCAGAGCTTTAATCCAGTGTTATCTCCAGTCCTCCTGAAGGACATGAAGAGAAGAAAAAACGAGGATACACACCAAAGCATGACAAAGATACATAACCCTTATGTGGCTTCTTTACTCATGTCATGTAAAAAAAAAAAAAAAAAAAAAAAGAAAGAAAAAGTGCCCATTCATATCCCAAGTGGATTATCACAGCGGTTTGCCAGAGTGGCATAACTGAGCTCAGAAACATCTGATTCACAGCAATAATTAGGCTAATGTCACTAAAATCGTCTTTCAGCTCTTTCCTAGTTAATTTTCTTTGAATTTCCAATGAGCACTTTTCAAAGTAATTTTGCAAAAATACCCCCTTTAAATGCAAATTATTAATAGGGAGTGAAGTAGCACGGTAGATATACTGTTAACAACACTGGGGTGTATCATACCCATGGAACTGCCTGGAAATTGCTTTTATAACAAACTGCACCTCTGCCCCTCCAGCATTCACAGTGGAAATGTTCAAAACCATTAAAACAATTCCAGCAGTACTGGAGAAGACTGTCAAAAGTTATAGACAGACCGCAGAATCCAAACTTTACTGTACAATGAGCAAATTCAGGTGACCAGAAAGGATTCAGTAAAAGAACTTCTGACTGTATGGAGCACTGTAAGGATTCTGAGTTGATTGGCTATTAATGATCTGAGATGGGAACTGATGGAATTAGTCAAATGTTATCTAAAGTAATTTCAAGAGTGAATGAGAGGTGAAAGTCAGTGAACTGGTGGCTAAAAAGCTCCAATGTATCCATGAGTGTGTTAGCTTTATGGTGAATAGGAGTCATGCCTTGTTTTTCTCAAAATCAATGAGTATTGAGGAGATATTGGTTTGTTAACAGCAATTCACCATACATAAAATGGTTAACAGCATTTGAGCTGTATTGCCAACAATTATGAAGGCAATCACGGCTACATAGAACACGTTGTTTTGTAACATGTGCAGGTTTTATTCAAACTTTCGACCAACTAAACCCTACTGGAATATAGAAGAAACATAAAAGATTTGATTCATACCTTTATTTTATCTAGATATAGTAAAATGTTTAGTAATTGGCTGCAAAAATAGTGCTGCTATTTAACACGAAAAAGTTAAGAACTGAATGGAATCCAATGAAACATCAAACGCTAGCACTGCACTGTTGACCTTTCTATCTACAATGCTCCTATTCTCAAAGGACTTCTGTTCTCAAGATTGGAATTTAATAGTAGCCATGGTTCCAGAGACAGTTTTTATGTTCTAATTCATTTCATATAAGGACACAAAGCTTGGAAAAAAGAAACCTGTACCTGCTCTCCTTCAGTGAAGACTCTGTTTCCAAAACTCCAGGAGATGGCAGGTGTGGGGTCGCCGGAGGCCTCGCAGGTCAGGGTGACTTGTTCGTCAAACTCTGAGGCAGTCTGGTTATTCAAGTAGGTAATCTTGGGTTGCACTGGAAGATTATAGAAAACATAGCTTTCAAGACTCTGATCAGGATTACTGCAAACATATTCACACCAAGAGGTTTTGTTTGTTGCAGCCTCCTGCTAGTATCTGATAGCAATGTTGCCCCTCCAAGCTGTATCATTCTGTATGCATTGATTTTTCTGAGGTGAAACAAGCCTAACAAACACTTACTTCATAAAATGACACGTTATCACCTCATAAAGCTGTTATGGCAAAACAAACAATGACCTATTTACACCTCCTGACAAGGAACAACGCCTCTTGATGAGCGTAATGTCAGACATTTATTCTCGTTTTACCTCCGCCCTCACCTGAGGAGGAAATATCCGACTTTACAGCTGACAGATGCTCAACATTCATTAACCCCTTAACATTCGCCCTACTTTTTAATGATTTAGACTAAAGCCCAGGAAGCTTTTTTGTTTGCTGGACTCTTTCAATGAAAATACCGTTTGGTACATAATGATCAATCAAGTCTGTGCCTCTTAGGATGACATAGAAGGTTAGAAACCACAGTTTTTTTTCCCGCATGCATAGTCTCGTTACTAAGTAAGGGACTATTTCTGCTGCTGCTGGGATGTTGGCGTCTTAAAATGTACGAACGAGTGAACGAATGAAGTGAGTGTTTCAGTCGTGGGGCTTTTAAATGTTGATTCAGAATGGGTGGATGTCATGCAAAATACAGGAGCAGAATTTTTAAGGAGTAAACAAGTTCTTACTAAACTAGCTTAACGGCCTTAAATGGTAAATGGTTTGCACTTATGTAGTGCCTTTCTACCTTAGTGGTACTCAAAGCGCTTTACAATGTGTTTCTCATCCACCCATTCACACCCACATTCACACACCAATGGCAACAGACTTCCATGCAAGGCGCTAATCTGCCATTGGGAGCAACTTGGGGTTCAGTGTCTTGCCCAAGGACACTTCGGCATGTGGGGGGGGGGGACCGAGGATCGAACCGCCAACCTTGCCATCAGTGGACAACCCGCTCTACCACAAGTAGACAACCAGCCACAGCCGCCCAAACTTAAAACTCCAAAAATTAGCTAAGAGGCTAAAAAGCTCTGCAGTGCTGTTGCAAAGGGTTTCAACCCCTTTTACATGATACGCAATCACTTGATCCATTGCTAACATGCAAACATCAAATAGCTAGACATTTTTTTACAATAATGAGTCAAGTATACAGACAGGCTTCATTAGAGTTGTAGTTTCATACCCCATTGACCTACAACGGAGCCACGAGCACATGATTGCATAATTTCCTCATGAAGAGAACCTCTAGCGTGTTACATCTTTGAATGTCCTAAGGGGTGGCTTAATTAGTTTTCAATAGGACACGCTGTACGCTTCACACTGTGCACCCCTACACCCAACCACCAGAGAAGCTGTAGAGGAATGTGCAGCAAATGTCAATAAGTACAACAGGAAAAGGCCAGAGAGAGAGAGAGAGAGAGAGAAAAGAGCCACGTTGTTCCCTATGCAATCATACGCAAATGGAGTTATTCTCTTACCGAACACGTTCAGGCTGACTTCCTCGGATTTCTCTCCTGCCTTGTTCTTGGCGATGCAAGTGTAATCTCCTTCATCCACTTTCTTGACATCTTTTATTTCCAATTCTGAGCCATCCCCGTTCAGGCTGTACTTATCACCCGTTTCAAGGACAACGTTGTTACTGTAGCAGAAGGAGGGAAAAAATAGAGGAAAGAGACAAGGGTTCACATCACAAGCAATTGCTTACACAACTTGAGGGGCCTACAAATAAGTTTCTTAACTCGCTGACAATGAGCTGTTCGGGGGTTTTATCTCATGAAGCGAGCAGCTGGTGCACAACAATGGCTGGGAGAGCAGAAAAGCTGTCCTTTACTGTCTTTTACATCTCCAACATTTCCACAGCTTTTGTTTGCCTCTGTTCTACCACAGCCCTTACAACGGTGTTTTTAGGAAGGCCACGGATTGGTTGGATGATGATGCATGGTGTTTTTCCCTCTCTTTTACTCCAGAGAAGCAGACCTTCACTAGAGGTTAAAATCCTGTTTGTAGAGAATTAAGTGTTTGTATGCCTGGAGTAGCAGCATCCTAGAGCAGTTTGCAGGCAGACAGTGAATGACAGCCCTGTCAGAAGCCCTAGGAAACCAGAACAAATAGAGCCTTACCCCTATGTTTTTTCACCACCTCACCCATCTGTCCTCCCAACAAGCACACTGTCTGTCTTAACCCTCCTCTGGCCAGGAACTGCATCTCCCTCAGCTTCAACACTCACATCACACACCAGCTTTGCTAGCACGGAAGACAGCTGTGAGCAGGATCTGAGTTCAATAGCTTTATTTATTCACGTCTCTGCAAAATAAAATGCTTTATTTAAAGGTTCCTCTGCACAGCAGTGGTGCTGCTGCGTGACACCACCGAATGACGCACCGTGAATGTGAAAGTACATTGAGAAAACAGCTGCATGGGAAGAAATGAACATCGGGTATTCGTGCAAGTTGTCAGGAATGAGTGGTGATGGAGCATCTTTTGATCTAGAGGTTCAGATGCAGATCGGTCAAACACTCAGAACGGATCTCTCAGTGAAATATCTCCACATCTTTTAGTGTCGCAGGAAGCAAAGTGTAGAAAACACTGCAAGCTTCTCATTGTTAGCTTTTGCTGACTGTTGTTTTTGTACCAGATTATAGCAGCTTTAACATTCAGTGAGCATCTCGCCTAAAGGCCAAGATGTAACTTGGCTACAGTTTCTATAGCGTGCTCTCTGCAAGCTGGTGTCTCGTCATTTGGCAGAGGAACCATTCTAGAACACCACTGTATAACCGGGAGTGGATTGTTTCTACTTTCGTGCACTGATGTTTTAACAAGTCGCTGTCTAGCACCCATGTGAATCTGTTGTGGCTGTTGTTTGTCAGGAACAATTGCAGAAGTGATATTGATAGAGAGCCTCAAAACCTCGTGGAGAGGAAGTCAGCTTGGAGGGATGGATCAAGAAAAAATGTTGACGCTGGCATTGACAAATGATGCCATTCTGCCAGCATGCAGTGCTGGGACTGGATAGATATCGTTTATGAAGAGCAATGAGATTTAAGAATTCGTTATTTGGTTTGGAGATGATGTGAGAAAGACAAGGTGGGCAAAATAAGTCAGCTGCATGTGTCAGAAACACATTAAATCATCATTTCATATTTTATACTGCACTTTTCAGGTTGTATGTAAAATCTGACAAGTGATGCTTTGGATATTCAGATTCATTGCTATATTCAGTTTCAATGAAATGCAATCAACCCCCAACCCAGTTGTTCCACTCATGTTTCCATTTTTAGAATGCTGTAACTAGTGTAGCACTCAGCAATAAATAAATCAGCTTTTAAATACACTATAATCAATCAGAACACAGTCATCACTGTAAAAATGGATATTCCTGCTGGATTATGAGCCTAACAGGGCACTTTAGCGTTTATGAGACATGATTGCTATGTGAAGGTGTTTATTAACAGCACGCTTTATGCGAGAATTTGCTTTATCAAATGTAAATGTCAACCTTTTAACGTGGATTTAAAAGCAGCTGCTGCAACCAGGTGCAGATTCACTATAGGTTTCCACACATAATCACAGCAACCAGATCAAAATGCTATGAAATTTAAATGGTGTGCACAAAGGGGGAAAGCCTGTCTAAATAATACTCATCAAAACCTCTTTGCTACATTCATGCAAATGTAAATACATGTAGATCTTATCATTTCTCCCACACTGTGTTTTGTAGGCAAGGCCATGCATATTCAGATTTATGCCCCGTCTACAAACACTTTACACCACCAACTCCCTGAAATTGATGTTGTGTGTATGCAGCCCTTTCAAACAGGGCACACACACACTTTAAACAAAGAGTTTGGCCACAAAGTCTGTGAGAAGCTGGCAGCATTACCAGCAAGCAAGAGACGTAACATCCTTTTATCTCCGACTTGATCAGAAGGCCCAATTTATTAACAGGCACAAAGCTAGCAGCCCCGGTGGATTACTCAACCTGAAATATGCAATTTGCACTTCCAGTTGGTGTTCAAGTGGCCCTCCATGGGGCTTGTTTGTACTCGGTTTGCATATACAGTATTAAAAAGAAAACAACAACAACAACAACAACAGTATCCTCCTCTTGTTCTCCTTCTTGTTCATCAGTATGTGTTTTAAGAGCTTAACTTCTTTCATTCATCTTCTTTGCCTAATGTTGTTTCACTGTTACCGTGTTTCCACCGACCGGTTCTAGTTCTAGTTCGGAGCTAGTTCCTAACTAAGAACCAGTTCTTTGTGTTTCCACCACCGAAGAACTGGCTCCAGGTGCTAAAAACTGGTTCTTAGAAAGAACCAACTCCTTGCTGGGCCAGAGCTAAGAACCGAGTGCTTCGGGAGCAGAGGGCGGGGCTATCGTGTGCGGCGATCAGCTGTGGAAAAGGACTCATGATAATATGTGTCCTTTTTCTCCAGGACCTCCCTGGTCTGATCAGATGTGTTGGAATGAATCCCGGGACACACGGAAGTTTTGCACACACACACTGTTGCGCTGAAATCCGGTACAATTGTGTTGCGGATATGCGGAAGTGCCAGCAGTGGGCAACGCGGACCTCCATGGACCTTATAAACATCTTTATAAAGATGTTTATCTTCATAAAGATGTTCATCTTTATGAAGATAAACATAGATATTATCATCAGCTTATTGCATTTGTTTAACCGCTATGTAATGATACAAGCTTAGACGGCTTCTGGTGACGTAATAGCGTGGCTCCAACTTGGCTCCTGGTCAGT
>OMNN01098848.1:9522-24096 GCA_900302755.1 Chromis chromis | reverse complement strand
GGGAGCTGGGGGCAGGGTTATGGTGACCGGCGATCAGCTGTGCAGAGGGACACAGAAGCACTGCTGACCAGCGATCAGCGGAAGAAAGGGACACATCAGTGATAATATGTGTCCTTTTTCTCCAGGACGTCTCTGGTCTGATCAGATGTATTGGAATGAATCCCGGGACACACGGAAGTTTTGCACACACACACTGTTGCGCTGAAATCCGGTACAATTGTGTCGCGGATATGCGGAAGTGCCAGCAGTGGGCAACGCGGACCTCCGCGGACCTTATAAACATCTTTATAAAGATGTTTATCTTCATAAAGATGTTCATCTTTATGAAGATAAACATAGATATTATCATCAACTTATTGCGTTTGTTTAACCGCTATGTAATCGATACAACCTTAGACGGCTTCTGGTGACGTAATAGCGTGGCTCCAACTTGGCTCCTGGCCAGTAGAAACGCAAACCGGTTCTCAGGAAGAACGGAGTTTGAACCAACAAAGCTCCGAACAAGAATTAGCACCACGTTGGTGGAAACACGGTAATTGAGGTCAAGAACAAGAGGTTCCGAAAAAAACAGAAAGCACTTTTGTAGGAGCTTTTATGTACGTCTAGTCAGATCAGGTGTTAATCTGAAACCATCATTAAAAACAGCCAAATGACAGCAGTGAGTGACGTACTGTGCCCAGGTAACGGTGGGTTCAGGGAAGCCGTCTGCATCACAAGCCAACAAAGCAGAGCTGCCAACATCTGCTGTAGCGTTGACCTCTGACTGTCTGGCACGGATGGTGGGAAGCACTAAAACAGAAAAAAAGTTACAAGATAAATATAAAATACATACAACTAGTGCTTCAAATTACATTTTTAAAGGGTTTATGTAGATATGCAAATTTAAAGCTGAAATAACAGATTTTTTGGCCACTTGGGAGCAGCAGAAACCAGCATGAATATAACACTGACTGAAATCTCTTAAGGCAAACTTTCTAGCAGAGAGTAACATTATCATTCTTTTGGGTTTGTGTCCCTGATGAATATTTTTCTCAGTTTTGTGTGTCTACAAACTCCTGAAACAAATAATTACTTCTTTAGTTGTTGCACTGTTTACCAGCTAACTGTGTGTCCATGACGTTTGGTTTTGTGAAGGTACAAACTGTGTTTTTAAGCATTTTGCACTGAGAACAGCTGCCTCTTGCAGCCAAATACGACACTGAGAGAGTGGTGAGAGTGAGCAAAAACATTAGCAATGAAAAGAAACATCACTTTAAAACTCAGAAAGACCGCGGAAGCTGCAGATTCAGGTGATAACTCTCTGTCGGTTCATTACTTCTTGTCACATTTTCATATGTCAAACTGTTATTTTTGCTGCTTTCAACTAATACCTGCAATCTGTGGGTGATTAAATTCCTCTTCTGCTATCGTCTATTGTGACACTCCAGATATTAACCCCTTGTGACCTACCATAGAACAAGTCCGCCAGAGCATATCTTTACATTTTGACATGCTGTAGTGTCATTTTTTTTAATCAAAATACATAAACAATCAGACATAACTATATACAGAAAGAATCAATTTGCAGAAAGACAACATGCACATCAAAGTAAACTATATATATACACACTATATATATCAATGGTGCAATCAAAGTTCAAAGTCGAACATTACACTTCAATAGCACCAGTGGAGCTGTGATAGGGCTTGTGACAAAATACTGTCCGTGATAACACACAGAGACAGGGGTATTTGCGGTTCCATAAATATGTGTGTGGGGGTGTGGGAGAGTGTAGGGAGTGTGTGGTGAGCGTCTGGAACCACGTGATAGTTCATGCTCACAATGTGATGAAGTGTATTCCAACGCCGGAACTTAGCGCTGTGACACCCGCGGTCTAGATTATAATGTTTTAGTTGTGTGCGCTTTATACTGGATTTCTGCAACACATTAGTGGAAGGAAACAGCGCTTTGGGACACGGTGGATGGGTGATATGGAAGTGTAACTCCACTGCAAAAAGAGTTATCGCTCTATCTTATTTAGTTGCAATTCCACCGCATTGAACAACAGATATGCAAATGGGATCGAGGGCGCTCCTGTCAGTACTAAAGGGCTACTTCATACACCCATTATATAATATTGTGGTTTTTCCAGGAAAAGATCAATTTACACAAACTTGAACTACCTCAGTTTCCTTCAGAAAATGAAGGCAACAGTTTGTAAGGTAAAGCTGGTACAGAATTACAAAACGATAAAAAGACTTCTTGCCATAAAAAGTAGTGCTAGACAAATGTAGTATTTCAATATTTGGTGTAGTTAAATCAAAGGTCATAGTGTCAACACACAGTTGTGAAGAACCTTTCTCTAAGAACAATGGACATCTATAGCACATTTCACAGCATTCTAGCCTGTTTGAACATCTTGTACAGGTGGACAGATGAACCACATTTAAGGCTTTAAAAAGAAGATTTTCCAGGGGTTCAGGGTCATCATTGCTGAGTGTAGAAGATGACAGAGATTCAGTTCTTACCATTAACAATGACCTTCATCATCCTGAAGTCAATTTCTCCCCTGGCCATGACACGAGCCTCACAGTTGTACATGCCCTCATCTGTCTTCTTGATGCCGCGTATCTGCAGATGGCCGTTTGACATGATCTTGAATCGCACTGAAAACGGCAGAAGGTAAACACAGAAGAGAATGGATCACATGCAGTTCAACATGTTCAAGATGACAGAGATTATACTGACATGACAGCAAAATTAAGAAGGATGTGCATATTGCGTATTTACATGTTCCTTTTTGGTTGTTTTAGTGTAACACATCCCGTGTTTGATCTCTATGTAAATTATGTATTTATCCTCCTGCTAGCCACAAGCTAAAATTAGGAATTAAATCTCGTTAGTGAATCATAAAAAACAAAGGAAGGGGCATGAGTGCATCTACTAGCTTAATATTAACCCATGATTGACCACATGTCAGACTAAAGTAGGACATTAAGTTGATTATTTGATCTGACTTTCACTGTACAACCAAGGTTCAAGAAGTAAATGCCAAGACAGTTCGTTGGAGCCAGATAAAGAAGCAACATGACGACAATGACATACAGTATCTTACCAAGTGTTTTACACCGAGCACAGAGCCTGACAAAGTGTTGCACCGCTAATTAAACAGCGCACAGTAACAGAGCGAACTGTCTTAACTGAAACCAGGTGTTGTTTCTCACACGTTTCTCTGGGAAAACAGCATCCAGCGATTATTACAATCCAGGGCTCACAATTAAGTGTATAAAAGGAGGAGCCGAGTCTTCATTGTTTGTTCCCAGTTTGAGAAAAACTGTGAATGAATTCATAACAGGCCAGTGTGTACTTAAAAAGTCAGTGGATTAACTGACAATTGTGGCAATTTAGTCACGGGACAGATGGTTCCTTTTTGGAGGACGAGAACTCCTCTGCATGTGTTCAATTTCAATGCTATGTATGCCTGTGTAAAAGAGATTTGAAGCTAAGAAATAAAAATAAAATGACTGCATGTAGGTAAATGTTGGGTAGATCATGTGCTATATCTCCTCCCTGTCTTCCCAATTTTAAGATTTACCCAATTTATTGACTCACAATTTGACCTGAACCACTAAAACCATAGTTTTGTGGAGTTTCAGACCATTGTGAGCTTCAGACAGTTTGCTTTTATGTTAATATTCCTCACAGTTTCATTCAGACAAACCCGCCACAGTGTCGGAGAGAGCCACAGTACACTGTAAATACGATTTGTCACATGCACAAAGTTGAGCAGTGCATCAAGTGATGTATGAGGCATCATAATGAACTCATAAACAAAACACTAAATCTAAACTAATAGCAGCTTATCAAACTGTCCAAATAATGAATAGCCTAGTTTATTCATGATTTCCTCATCACTGAAAATTTTGTCCGTGTGTGATGCTAATCTGAATACTACTTTAGCAACAGTGAAATAAAAATAGAGCTATATTGGAGCTCAGGATTCAACCTGAGGATTTTCATTATGTAGCAAATGATCTAGCTGCAGCTGATAAACTGAGAGTCGGTGTGACTTGCTGTTAGATGCTGATCAGTGCTGTCTCCATGTCAGGATAATTTATGATCATAAGGACACTAATTAATGAGGTTACCCTGTTGTTCCACTTGTTTAAATGTGCTCAACTCTCTCCTCATGGATCCTGCTCCTGTCTGATGCTGTGGGGGATTTAATAAACGCAGAGGAAAGACTCCTACAACCAGCTGGAAGCAATAAATTAAACTTCAGCCCCTATTAACGTTTTGTTAAAACGTGGTGGTGAGTCTCATTAATGTGACATGTTCTGGCTTCATCACGGTAAAGTTTCATATCTGGGGACAAAGTGAGCGAGAAAGGTGAGGCAAACTTATGATGTTTCTGAACAAATGCTGGTGCAGAAATGTAAAAAACCTTTCATCAAAATGCTCCAAGCAACTTTGAGGGCGTCAGTTCAAACTTGTACCGTGTTAAAAGTGATATGGAAATGTTATTAGGTCTGAACTAGAGAGATTGCTGTCATGACTTTTATGTAAAGTGACCAGGGAAGTCTGAAAGGTTCAAAAGTTATTTCAATTTTAAGCTATAGTTTCCATTCCTGTTGCATTACATTTCAGAATACACACTACACTACATATGTCACCGCATATATTCACCACTATAGTGACTTTACAGTTTGCAGAATTTGTTAATCAGCTTATAAGATTGGGCATTTTAACAGTTTCAACTAGAAAATGCTTCTTCCATTACTGAAATACTAAAGTACAGACTCCTTTATCTTGGGAATTGTGAACTGAAGTCAAAAAAATCTCAAACTTTAAGCTTGAGCTGTGTATTTTGTCAACCAGCTCTTAATTCATGTCAGATTAGAGAGACAGAGCTCTGTTTGGACATTCAACAATGCACCATGCAGCACATGGTTGGGTCAACTGCTGCTCTGTGCAAAATTACATAAGCAATTTTCAGCTTTTCAGCGTCGGTTACAATTAGTGGTTTTTCCAGTGAAAAACACATTCCTTGACAGGAGTCCAAGAATAAAGGCGGGCTTAGCACAACACTGTGGTGACTCCAGGCTCTCTGGTGGTCACCATGGGAGGGGTTACTCTGAGGTTAAAATAGGCCCGGTTCAAGTGTGAAACAAAGCCCAGGCTCACGTCCACCTCCCACAGCAGATTGGAGATTTCAGCTGAACTCTCCGAGGCAGAGCTGCTTCTGGACCGAGTGTTCTTCCAAAAGAAAGTAGCTATTGGCTGCATGAAGCTTCCAGATTAAATCATTCACAAATATTGCACATGAAAACATCCACAACAGCAGTCACCTCAACTTGTTGGCAGAAGGGGTCAAATGCTGAGAAGTTTGTAATTGTGTCTTTTACAAAAGCCAGTTTGGATTCGTGTTGTACCAGAAGCCAACAGCAACGTGTTTCAGAACATCCATACAAACGAGTCTATTCCTGCAGCACCATTTATTTCTACAGTATTTATTCCTACAAGCACTATATACACTCACAGTTTAGCCACAACGGAGCTAAATACCTTCATTCTGTGTCACACTTTTATAACTCCAAAGCCTGTTTGCTGGCAAAGCAGTAATTGTTCAGAACGTAGGGATCAACAATAGAGAGAGGAGTTATAATGCAAGAGTGGTTTGAGAAGTTTCTATAGATCCCTTCATGTTTTTTTTGTTTTGTTTGTTGTTGTTGTTTTTTTTTCTGCTCTGACTGTGACTCACCCCTGGAATCCATGGTAACGGCTGCAATTGAAGCTAATTACAGCTTCCTTTCTCTCTAAAGAAGCAGGCAACAACCTTTTCAGAACCTCCTTTCAAGCCCACAGGCAGCCAGTAGTCGAAATACTGACGAGATACACTTTTAGTGGAGTGTACCTTTAACAGCACAGCTACACAGTGATAGCAGTAACACACTTAAATTACATTTTAGGCTTTTTTTCCCCTTCTCCATCCCCTCTTTTTTTTTTTTGAATTTAGTTTTTCAGCTATAGTTCTGCCTCCATTTGGGGAAATTAAACTCCAATCTGCCCTCAGACATAACCACTTCTTGCAAGGCCAGAAAGTACAATTTCCATGCCCATGCATCATCTATGAGGTCTGAAAACTACTCCCCCCCACCCCCGACTGAAACAGCCCGGCTTTGTTCATCGATGATGGGCAGGAGGAGACGGAGATGAGGAAGAGTGTGGCAAATTGATCGGAAAGCATGGACTGGCAGACGGGCCCTGGCAGGAAGGTGAGGTGACGGCTCAGGGAGGCTGACGTGGGCATGCCAGGTTGGAGGTGAGAAAAGCAGCTCAAGCAGTGGAACATTATTATTATTTAAAAAAAAAAAATCTGAACTGGCTCACCGTCTTTGGAAGCTTGGATCTTGGCGCCCTTGTACTTCCAAATAATGGTGGCTGGCGGTGAGCTGACAACATCACAGACTATGTCGGCATCATCCCCCTCGTTGAACTCCTGGGGGTTTGGAGCATTCTCGAAGGTGATCTTTTCTGTAGGAGAAATGTGACAACGCATACATTACATCTTTTTTTTTTTTTAATTCCCTTCGCTTTGAGACTTCTAAAAGGTGAAAACTCTCATGTGGCTTTTTTATTTTTTTGGTTGGTTTCATCTTTATGTAATCAGGGATGGTGGTGGGGGGAGGAAGCTGAGGTAAAGACAGTTCAAAGACTCCACGCAGGCAGTGTTAAGTCAGACAACACTGCTGAAAAGAGTGCAGCACCCTCAGTAATTTTAATAGGACAGCTCTGTTGAAAGAGCAGGTCAGCCAGTACAGACAGCTTTGCCAAAAAGTATGATCAAGCATAAAAGTGAACCTAATTCAACTTTTGCAGCGAAGTCCGGCATATGCAAGTCCACATTCTTATTAGATCACTTTCTGTTTTTTTTTCTTTATTTTAAAATTTACTTTTTTGACTTTTTCACCTTTATTTGATAGGACAGTGGATAGAGTCAGAAATGGGAGAGAGTTAGGAAGGACATGCGGCAAATGCCCGAGGTCGGACTCGAGACAGCCGCTACGACTCTGCACGTGGATCACGCGACATAACCATTAGGCTATCAGGGCGCCCTATCAGATCACTTTCTAACCCTAACCCTAACCCTTGATTTGGCATCTTCAAATCACTCATCACTCAAAATGTACACTTTGGATCGCATTTTATTGTCTTAAAACCTATTTCACAGTAAAAGCTTTATACAAAATGTACAAAACATACCTGAGATGAATCAGAGGATGGGTTATACAACTGTTTGGAGATTTTACCAAGGCGTTGTCTTGGTTGATGAGTATCTAACTTCATGTTTCAGCTCCCGTATAGCCTTTAAGCACATATTTTGCTTTCGTGGCCAAATATTCTGGGGTCGCTAAATGTTACATTCAATTCCTGCTAATTAACAAACACTTTCTTGTGAAAAATGAATTGCTTCCTGCATTATGTTGACTTGAAAAAGAAGTCAGTAAACATAATCCAGGCAGCAATAACAACCCTATTTGAACTTCTTTAGCAGGACCAAATGCAAATGTAATTTCTAGCTCTGCAGACAGTGCAGTGTTCTTATGCTGTGAATTAGCTTTGCTTCTGTTTCTACCGTCACTGCCAACTGACAAATAGTGTTCATTCTACTAAACACTTGATCTGATTTGCGCATAATACTTATCTTTCTAAAAATATCCAAGTTATTACTCAAAGAGAGCTCCTGCCATGATGCTGATTGGCAACATGTAAAAACACTCTGAAGGCACAGTTCAAACAGAAGTCACTGGAAAACTCAGACTGCAAAAAAAAAATTAAATAGGAGACTTACGGAAGATCTTCACTTGGACGGTGGCCTGGGCCTCCTTGTCTCCGTTCTTCGCCACACACTTGTAGATGCCAGCGCTGTCCACGTCGGCGTGGTAGATGGTGAGAGTCGACGTGGCCTCATCGCTGCGGCTCACGAAAATGTCTTGCCTGTTGGGGAGGATCTTCTCACCGCTGGGGTCGTACCAGTCTATGTCTTTAGCATCTCCCACCACTGGAAAACAGATCATGAATGATGAGGGAATCGAGCAAGAACTCTTTAAAGCAGGCCACAGCTGGCTTTTAAAGCCTTCAGTCCTGTTCTGCAACTAGCTAGGTTCTGGATACCTCCTGCATTGATAGATAATTGGATGGGATTGTGGCATTCTGTCTTACATCCCATATGTATTACAAAGCTGGTATCCTTAGTTTAGACCAAGACGAACACATATGTGATGTTTGTGGCGAATTGTGCCGACTGGGTGACAGGACAGCAGGGAAAAGAGAAAGAAAAACATATTATTGCAACAAATGAGATGCTGTTCTCATCTTTTTACATCAGAATAATGTGTTTGTATCCCCTTACTAAGTCATGTTTAAGCAAGACTCTGCTCTTTCGTGATATAGTGTAAGTGAACATGAACCAGACTCAGTGAAAGATTGAACACGATAAAAAATAAATCAAGAAACGATGGTGTGACAATTGCTTGAAAACAGATGTCTCTCCAAGATCAGACTGGAGACATTTAAAGACATAAAAGGAATGTGAGTGTGAATAATTTCTATTTTCTCGGTGGGATTATTCAGTAGGAGGCAAGTTTCACTAAAAGAAAAATCAAACGACTTTTCTCCATTTTTTTTTTATAAAGATAAGACAGTTGTTTTTTTCCCCCGGAAAAAAATCAGTTTTAACTTTTCTCTTAAGGACACAAAAGGCTCTAAATGCATTTTGACATTCTCTTCAAGTGACGCTAAAGCCCAATTTCAAAGAACAATAAATAAATAAATTACTGAGCAATATAAAAATGTCAAGGCTTCATATTCCACAAAGACAAGGAGGCTTGGCTTTTATAGCTTCGTTCTCGAGGAAAGTTTCCGCAAGTAGCAATGAAACAACATGTCATTAGCAATGACAGTGACCTTTATTATTGAAAGGGTCAGTTCACCCAAACTACATAACAATATATTTTCTTGCTTGGAGACAAAACAATGAAGAAGCAATTCCTATTTTTTTATGATTCACAGAGGTCAAGAAAGCTTTTTTTTTTCCCCACAGCAACTTCTATATTTACAATAAAGATTATAATAATAATAATAATAACCTATGATGTTGATCAGTAAATTGCACTTTAATTTCATGCTCAAAAGGTGCATTAAGAAAGAGAAATATCAGTGTCCCAATTAATTATTAATTAATTTAATAATTACTTTATTATCTTTATAATTAATAATTAATTAATAATAATTAATGATTAATTATTGGGGGCAGTGGTGACACAACAGATTAAGCCCATGGCTTCTGATCAGAGGGTCGGGGATCGAGCCCACGCTGTGGCCACTGTTGGGCCCTTGAGCAAGGTCCTTAACCCCTGACTGCTCCCCGGGTGCTGCACTGCGGCAGCCCACTGCTCCTAATAGGATGGGTCAAATGCAGAGAATGAATTTCCCCAAAGGGATCAATAATGTATAAATTATTATTATTATTAGCAGTAGTATAGTATTATTAAAGCAGGTGCAGACTGCTAGATCATCAACATCTTGGAACTGCTAATCAGCTCCAAATACAAAACATTATATTTTTGCCTGTTGTTATGGTGACTTTGGTGTGCAAAAACTAAAAATATTTAACAAAAGACACACAACGAGGTAACTATGTGAGCCTGTGCTGTCTTGTGCCTTCCCCACCCTCAGCTTATTTTCTGCATCCTTATTGGATATGACTCATCTCCTGTCTCAGGTTCTCCAACTACGGCTGCATTGCATTTTTGGCCTCGAGATAAATGAACACTTAGAAAAAATGTCATTGTGTCTGGGACAGCAAGGTCAGAACATGTTTTGGAAGTGCTCGAATTAGACCACTAGTGTAGTTCCAGTCACCTTTGTTGTGCTGCATCAGAGGCACAAAGGTAGATGTTTTTACGACCTGGAGAAATAAGACCAAAACCACGTGCATGGATAGAAAAAAATAATAATAATTTCTTTGTAATTTGGGCAAACCAAATTGATTTATATGATCTCCAGTAGGAATGTATTTGGTCACCTGACTGGCATGTTCAATAATGCCACACAAATGTAAATAATACAGAGGAACACTGAGAAAGTCTGAGTCTCATTAACTTTTCAGCCTGCTCCTCTCCCTCACCTCTCCTAAGCCCTCTTTCTTACCTGGCTATGATCTCAGCTTCCCACTGCCTCCTCAGAATAAACTCCTCAATCAATCCATCCTTGTTTCTTTCCTTTCCCCCCCCCCCACCAGTACACCGGTCTCATTATTTAACCCGACTCGTATCGCTTTTATCTGATGACCTCGGTTAATGCTGCCCACATTGCTATGTGAGGTGACATTTGCATCCAGCTGTGTTAAATGAGGTACGTTTGAGCTCGCTCTTACCTTCGCAGAGGAAAAATTTGGACTCTCCGACGCTGATCTCCCCTTGTGTTGGAGTGATTTGCACCTGAATGGCAGCTGGGTGGAGAAAAGAAGATAGAAACAAAAATGTACATTAGTGTCTGGGCTCCGTTCAGAGGAATTCTGACAGAAGGGGCAAAACACAAGAAGGAAAGGCTCGGAGTCAAATTGGCTCGCCTGCTCAAAGGAACAACCATGCTCAGCCATGCCCTCTGTATACGAAACTCCGGGATGAATTTTTGATGCTCACTAGACTGCAACATCTCAATGTGCAGATTTTAGACTCACATAGGCTTCACAGTTAGTAAGAAATAAGTTTTTTCTTTTGTATTCACACATCATGAGCAGCAAACCATTATGTAGGACTTTTAACTTCTCCCTAGTTTGTGTGAGATGATTCTTGTGATCCACTCTTGTTATACCTTTTGCTTCCGACACTTCCAAGGTGTGTGCTGTTAATGAGTCATGTACCTGTGACAATCAACTGTCTGACACTTAACACACTCAAAGCTTGCAGTTGGCACCTCACTGGAGCATTAAATTGACAGGAGAAGAAAGTAGCACAGTGCTAAAGGAGAACAACCATGTCAAACAGTCTCTCCATAGTAACACAGCTCTAAAAAATGACTAAAAGAAGAATTAGATTGATGAAATTGTGCATTTTCACTTGTTTGGCGGTAAGTTAATCTTCAGTCTTCAGCTGCAATCTTAAGCATATTCAGTAACACAATCTCAAAATTCATTTTATTTGCTCAGTGTTTAGAAAAGCCACCTGACTGAGTCGGTCCAGAGTGTTTTTGTGCTCATTTCCTCGTCCCTGCATCTCCTGGCAGATGATTTAGAAGGCATAATGCCGCAAATGAAAGATTATCCTTCCTCTAAGACTCCAATATACTTCATCTCTCAGCATCAGCCAAAGCTACAGCGACAGAGACGAGATTTAAAAAGAGTACAGAGAAACACCTGCTGTTTGTTCCTTCCTGCCTACCAACAAATTGGAATAAAAACTCTTGCATATTCAAAGTGTTCAAATGTTCCGTCATTTCCAATGGCTTAATCAGCAAATCATCACTTGCACGTGTGCGGCGGAATTGCGAGAGATCCGATGATTATTAAATGTGCCGCGGTTTAATATAGGGCTCCTATATCTTCAGTGATATGTGGCATGGGAGCGAAAGCACAGCCTGTGAAGTACAAATACCACTGAATCGTGATCCGGGGCTTGACAGAGAAATCCCGCTGAGCCTTCAGCATGTTGCCACTTCACACAAATGAGTGAGTCAGTCTCAGCTCAATTCTCACCAGGAGATTCATGGGAATGGTTTGCAAGGACTTGCCATTCACAGACAGGTAGCCAACTATCATCACAGAACAATGTGGCATTCGTGACTGTCATAATGTGACAGTCCCATAGCTATAGAAAAACATCCGTGACTAAGAAGAGGCTGTCGCAGCAGTGGTCTTTGTTGCTCTTTTATTTTTTGTTTGTTTTTTCTCTTTTCCTACGCACACTTTATGCGAAAAGGCATCATCATTATGGTGTGAAGCTTAACCTCATTCAGAATGCAGGGATGAGGCCAGAGTATACAGCATTGAGAAATGCAGAAAAGATACACAATGTGCTTTTGTGCTCAGAAGCATTTAGAGACCAACACTGCATTCCATGCTTTGGCCCTGCTTTAACACAGAAACATGTCAGGCATGTTGGTTGTATAACATGTGGGTGAATAAATGTCCCGTCATTATCTTTATACACTATGTGACATACTGAAAGATCCATACAACCTCTGCAAATCCGCACATAACAACATATTTGTTATATTTTTCCTAAGCAATTCAATGATCCTTTAATTCAATTGAGGTTATGTTAAGGCAACAAAGCCGAGTTAAAGCCTTGGTTGAAGTTAGGATAAGATCATCTTTAGTGGTTGAAAAACCCACTGTTGAATGTTGCTAGGAGACAGGATGCAAACCATATGGCATCTGTGGGTGTGATTTTGAGAAGCTGCTTTGTGAAAGGGAGGAATTCTAAGTATTCCAACTGAGCATTTTAAACCTGTTTGTGCTTTTTTTACTGTACATCCAACCATCAGTTTCCCCCTCAGGTCATTTATTCACTTCCTTTTAACTGTGCATGTGCAAAAGTACTGGGCAGAATATGAAGAAACAACAGAAGTTACCCACATTTTCATGATGTCTCCTGCAAACAGCGTTTTCCAGCAGAACCTCAACAATGCGGTAACCTTATCGAGTGTCACCACATTCATTCGTTTCAAATTGTAAAGCTCTCGAGGAAGATATTCCGCCGTCAACGGGGATGAAGTGTTTTTGACTAATCCTTTATGTACACACAAAATATGCAGGCGCGCAAACAACCCATGGAAATCAGGTGATCTGGAAGGTTTTGTAATAGTTTAACACCTACTGCAGCTAACATGAGTTAAGCACTCGAGAAGGAAATAAATGCTGTAATTTTCCTGGCCGAGGACACACTCAAATATCAGTTTCATTAAAATATTCAAGGTGAGAATAATACCCCCCTTGACGGCTTAGTCCAAAAGTCATACAAATATTGGTTTGCAGTGGAAAAAAAAGAGACTGCTTGTGCCACATGAATGACCTGGCCTTTGTTCCAGGCTAGCATGCAGGCTCCAGAGGCATAGGAAAACCACTACCCACAGTATGTTTGCTTTTACAGGCTGGAGGTAGATACAAAGACAACAACATATCTATTTCCTTCCCTCATCTAGTGAGATCACAGATACCATGTTGCAAACTCTACCCATGCCTCCTAAGACTAAGATGACTGGCCAAAAATCAACTGATCGTATCTGCAACACTAAAGACAACAAAAACGAGTTCAGGCGGTGTGGGAAAGATAGCTATTCCCAGAGCCGTTTCCTCAGCTTCTAAATGGCCACTTTTGTGCAGCGTCTCCAGGATGAAGTGGCCGATGAATCTCGTGCGTCAAGCAAAAGTGTGACTTTGCGTCTCTGCTGAGAGTATATTGATTGGTAAAATGAATTTCTAGAAGTCAGAGGGTGTAATCACTGTATAAAAATGTGAGTTAGTAAGTCATGACTCCTGAGCTACAAAAACATATTACCACAATGCTTCTGCTTCAAAATGTGGATACAGCTAAGCAGACACCAGCCACCTGGAGTTGGATATGGCACCGTCACTCACATTTGCTGCTAATTTGTCCCACAGGCCACTTGTAGTACTGCTACAAAATCAACCTGTCTATCATCTAAAACTGCAAACAAACAACAATAAAAAAATGCTTAGAAAACAGCAAAAGCACACTTTTATTTTTTACAGTTTTGAAGACTGATGTCAAAACTATATAGAGAACAAGAAGAATATTCAGAAGAGAATATAATACAAGACAAATAACTCTGAGAATACGCCTCATCAACATCACAACAATGAAAAGTTGATTAGACCACCGCCAGCTGGGAATTGTAAATGCAGAGCTTGTGCTCTGTGTAATATACAACTAAATTAACTCGGTTGAGTCATCAACATACAGGAAAAGCAATTCCAGCAAAGGGCATCTTTCAAGGTGAGAACATGTCTGTACGAAGTAAAAGATGTGTGCTAAAACAACAAAGGCAAGAGTAAAAGCACGTCATCTTCAGAGGAAAAATACCTAAAATTACACCTTTAATCAGAGCCAGTAACCATAAAATCAGAGCAAATCAGCAGTTGGTTCAGCTTTCTTGAACTAATCATGTGTGATATGCAGTTCTGTTGGGAAAACAGCTTAAAATCATCATATTTTATCAACAATCACTCTATTCTACATGTCTTGTTTAAACATTTGCCAAAGATAAAGCATTTGCACCAAACAGATTCTGTAAAAACAAAAAAATTCTGCCCTCCCCTGCACAACCAAGAACTCGTTAGTGACTTGGGTGCAACCAACACTCATGTAACAAAAAATCAGGGACTTTTCAGCTAGACTGCAGGCTGTGTTTATATTATTACCTCCGCCAAGCGCGTAGCGGAGGTTATGTTTTTGCCTGTGTTTGTCTGTTAGTCCGTTTGTTTGTTTGTTTGTTTGTTAGCAAGATAACTTGAAAAGTTCTGAATGGATTTTGATGAAATTTTCAGGAAATGTTGATAATGGGACGGG